>JANDJZ010000492.1:0-10990 GCA_027943245.1 Acanthamoeba sp. SK_2022b
AACCCCGCCGCCAACGCGTCGTCGGCCGGCGGCATGCCCCAGTCGCCCCACACGCCGTCGTCGTCGTCGTCGTCCGCGGCCTCGCCGTCGTCGTCGTCGCTCATGTCCCCGCTGTCGCCGTCGGTCATGCTGCAGGGCGGCGGCGCCGGCCTGCCCATGGGCCCGCCCACCATCGCGCTCGACCCGTGGCAGCTGCTCGAGGACTGGGACGACACGCTGCTGGCGCCCTCGCTCTTTGGCGGGGCCCTCCAGCCGCGCCGACAGCTCACCTACGCCGCGACCCTGTTCGAGGACGACATGCCGCCGCCGCAGGCCCTTCTCGCGTCCACCGCGCCGTCCGCGGATGCGCACGCGATGCACCACCAACAGCATCACCAGCAACAGCAGCAGCAGCACCTTCATCAGCAGCAGCAACTCCAACAGCACCTCCTCCAACAACAACAACAGCAACAGCAGCAGAAGATGGTCTCGTCGTCGTCTTCTTCGGTGTCGCAGGGCAGGAAGCGAGGCTGGGAGGAAGCCGGTATGAAGCTGCCGCAGGCGCCCACCGCAGCTGCAGCGCGACCCACCAAACGAGCCGCCTTGGAGTGAAATGAAATACACACACGCACACAGTTGCTTCAAACAAGACCTTGTCGTGAAGGAGCTTGCCTGCGCTCACGGTTGTGCAACAACTTTATATTTATCTCAGCACCAACCAATGGGGGTCGATCTTTTTACGTGCTGGTCGCACGCGTCAGCGGTATTGCGCGCTGCCTGGATAACGTGCCCAGCGCCAATGGGGGTGGCAGCAACAAGTTCGTCTGTCTTTTCGTTCACTCGACGTCCCGTCAAGCAGGCGCCACGATGATCGCGCAGGTGACCTTGGTCCTGTTGGCTGTTGTCTTCGTCAACCTGCACGCTGGAGGTACGCAGACTGCTCCCTCCTGCCTTGGTTTTCTGGATCTCCTCACACTGCCCCCTCACCGTCGTGTCTTACACTCCCAGTGGGCGCAAGTTGTTCCTACGCTGCTGTCGGGCGGTGCGTAGCGGTTTACAGCCCGTTCCCAGTCAGCTTGTATACCGGAGGGGGGCCGGCGACAGTCCGCACCTACGTGGGCAACGCCATCGCCGCAGACCCCGACCTCGGGCCGTCGTGCGCTAGCCTCTTCCCTCTTCTCCACCGTTTTGACCGAGCACTCACCTACTTCCATCCCCTCAACAACTCCACAGGTTTGACTGGGACAACTCGTGGAGCATTGCCTTCGCCACAAACTGGCAGATGAGTTTCAGCTTCGCAGCGATGGACCCAGACGCCGACGCCTCCAACACCAAGGACACCAGTTATGCACCTGCTGCGTGGCCATCACAGCTCTCTGAACAAAAACGATCTGAACTGACAGCTGCTGTTGCGTGCAGACCTGTACAACGTAATCGTCCAGGTGCTGAGAAACTACTGCGGCGCTACCTGGTCGCCCACAGATTCGAACAACGTGGCGAATGCTGCCCCAACGTGCTCGTCACCCTCGCCCTCGCCTTCGCCCTCACCCTCGCCCTCGCCCTCGCCTTCGCTCTCGCCCTCGCTTTCTGCGTCGGCCACACCATCGGTCACACCCGGCCACACGGCCCCGCCCTCGCCTTCCCTTTCGGCCACGCCCTCATCTTCCATCGTCCCTTTGCCCATGCCCAGTCGACTGCCCACGCTGGTGGCAGCATCTGATGTGACAGCAGAGTTTGGCCTCACCCAAGCCACGTTCAACATGTCGGCCGCCTTTCCGCTCGCTGCCGATGGTATGCCACAACTCCAGATCCATTGGAAAAATGGATGGTTCATGTATTCGTTCATTTTCACTCTTCTCTCTTAATTGGGGAAAGGTGGTGAAGCCCTGCCCAAGGGTGCAACGCAGGTGGTCTCTGGCTTCAGCGCTCTCCAACTGGGCAACGAATCCCACCCTGTCACTTCCCTCTCTGGTCTACTACTCACTCGCTAACTCCCCGCTCCACTCAACGCTGCAAGACCTTGCTCGACGTGTTGGGCTCACCTTTTTCTTCGTGGGCTTTCATGGTTGATCGTGGGTGGTGGCCATCCGTGTAGACTTTGCAGGGACTGTGATCAATGGCAGTGATGGCGCCTCCACCTATCTGTACTCGGGATACGTGGTCAACGGCACCGGTCTCGATCAGCTCTACGCCTTCCACCACCACGGTGCCGAGTATCAGTTTGCTGGAGTGGACTTTGACGTCGGCGCCAATTCGGTCAAGTGGTCCATCAACTTGACCTCCTTGTCAACTTCGTCGGGAGACACTGGCCTGGCTCCACCATCGCACACCAGCCAGTGGTCGGTGATGCGTTTCCGGCTGGCGGGCCTCGTGACGCCGTCTAGCGCGGGCAACGCGCTGGCCGTGGCCACCAACGAGAAGATCATTCGCCGAGCGAGCACGCCCAAGAGCGAGATGACGACATACTACGTGCCCCTCTTCAAGCTCTCGCCCACCTCGACGGCAGTGGCGGAGGTGGTGCTCTTTGACGTGGCCCTGGTCGACGGGGAAACGGCGGTCATCCGCCACGATATCGTGGCCATCAACGCAACGGCAGAGGATAGGACGAGCGCGTTGGAGTACGCGGTGGTGTTGGAGTTGCCGCCATTCGAGAGCTCGGTGTACTACGACCCGAGCCTTGGCCTGGGCGTACTGCTGGGCTCAGGATCGGAGAGCAGCTCTGGCGACGGAAACACGGGCTTGATCATCGGAGTGGCTGTTGCTGTTCCAGTGGCCGTTGTGGTGGTTGTGGCCGTGGTGGCAGCAGGCGTGGCCATCACCTGGTGGCAGAGAAGATCCAGGGTGAACAGACGCTCCTCTGTCAACTTTGATGCCGCAGACAGGATAGATGGTGAGCTGTAAAAGCTTGTAGTCTGTAACTCTGGTGGGTTAGGATTAGTCGACAAATATTGCCACAATCAGCGAATGGCGTTCTTTGGCGACGTAGAGAGCGCCGACGTCGAGCCTGCCGTCGAGGAGCGGCCACAAAAGGGGATGATAGGGGCATCCCAACATCAAACAACAACTCTGGTGCACTAGTACACCTTTGACACCATCGTCACCATGGGCAACATTCTGCAAAAGCTGTTCTCGGGCTTCAGCCAGGAGGCCAAGATCCTGCTCGTCGGCCTCGACGCTGCCGGCAAGACCACTCTCCTCTACAAGCTCAAGCTCGGCGAGCAGGTCACCACCATCCCCACCATCGGCTTCAACGTCGAGACCGTCTCCTACAAGAACGTCAGCTTCACCATGTGGGACGTCGGCGGTCAGGATCGCATCAGGAAGCTGTGGCGTTACTACTACCAGGGCTGCGATGCCATCATCTTCGTGGTCGACAGTGCCGACCACGAGCGGTTGGACGAGGCCAAGGAGGAGCTGGGAGCCATGCTCAAAGCCGACGAGCTCAAGGGCGCAGCCCTGCTCGTGTTCGCCAACAAGCAGGACTTCTCGAGCGCCATGTCTGTGTCGCAGGTCATGCAGAAGCTGGGGCTCAACGACTGTGCCAACCAGGGCCGACGGATTCACTGCCAGGGGTCGTCGGCCACGAGTGGATATGGGATCTACGAGGGCTTGGAATGGCTCTCACAGACGCTCAAGAAGTAGTTGGTCATGTTTTCCGTGCGATTGGTGGTGATGAAGTTTCGAGTGTACAGAGTAAAAACGACATATCTAAGTGGATTTAAATCCATACGCCCATACAACGGTGTTGTAAGCACGATAAACGTAAATATGAACAAACCTGTGTACACGTTTGTGCAGTGCATGCACAAAGGGGGCACGGGAGACCTATAAGGATACACAGCCCCTGCACCAAAAAAACCGTAGGTCGTTTAGCAGTGGGAGGCAGCAGTTGAGTGCACAAAAGGTTGGAAATGGTAAGAAAGGGGGCAATACAGACAATAAGAGAGCTTGTTATTAGAGAAAAGAGAGGAGAGCCATGTATTCTGGAATACTGCATAGTCTGTAAAAAGCTTACACCTGAGACTGCATCTGCACGTTGTGCACGCACTTTTCAGAGCAGTATGACCGTCCAGACTCACCCAAGCACACACATTCCTGGTGAACGGAGTACTCACACCCAGGAGCAGAGCAGGCCACTACCTCGCCAGGAGCCTCAACAGTGGAGTGAAGGCAGACAGGGCAGTGGTTGATGTCAGCAGCAAACAGGTCCTGGCTGGAAGGAAGGTCGTGAGGCTTGGGGAGGTCGACTGGAGCTGAAGGGAGAGCCTCTCCGAGTGAAGGGGGGCTGAGGGGCAGCACGACGGAGGTGGAAGAGGTAGAAGAAGAGGCAGGACAATGGCTCTCATAGAGAAGCGGCAGGTGAGACTGGGCAAAACGCCACTGTCTCTGGTCCTTCTCGACGGCAACGGAATTGTGGCCAAGAAGAACGGCAGCTAACGAAGCAGAGTGTGTGCCGGCAAACGCATCGAGAATCCACTGGCCAGGGTGGCTGAAGATCCTGATGAAGCGCTTGAGTGCCTCGAGTGGTTTCTGGCCATAGTTGAGAGGCTCATGCGAATCGGACTTCCACAGCTTTGGAGCAGGGCAGGAGAAGGAAAGTTGGAAGTCGTCGGGAGCGCTTGGCAAGAACACCACGTTGTTGCTAGATCCAAAGCGGAGGAGGAGGTAGGTCTCGAAGTTGTTGTAGAGCCATTGGCGAGCGCCGCCCCAGGCGCCGGTCAGCGTCATGACGCCAAGGCTAACAGAGCAGCCAGCGTGGTGTTTCTTTATGACCTTGGCGTACTTGGAAGCAAGGCTGTGCTCGCAGAAGACGACTGCAACGAAGTTGGCCTGCTTGTTGGCAATCTTGATCATGTTGATGAGCGTGTTAAAGCTCTTGACTGGGTAGGGCTTGTAGTCCCAGTGGTTGGCATCGGTTATGCCCTTGGAGGGTGCGAGGCCATAGGGAAGGTCGATAATCACCAGAGCTGTAGTTGGAAAGGGGAGTATGTAAGCAACTAAACAACAATGAGTGTGGAGATGTATTCCAGAATACAATTGACCATCGCAATAGTATTCTGGAATACAATTGTACCAGCTCATTTCTTGATGGTATTCTGGAATACAAGTGAGTGGTACGTACGGTAATTTTTACGGGGGGCCCCAATGGAGTACTCGCCAAGAGCAATATTTGCAGCACGGATGGTTGTGTTGTTGGGGAAGTCATGGCGCCACATCTGCGTTGTGTCCTCCGCTCCAACCACCCGTGGCGAGGCCAGAGCTAGGATGTGGGACTTGAAGTCAGCGGGGTAGTCCCGCTTGCCTGACCGGTGTGAGAGGAAGGTCTCAGTCCACTGCGAGATGAAGCCCTCGAGGGTGGCAGGTAGAATCTGTTGCTGGACCTGGTCCCACGACTCCTTCTGCAGGATGTCCATCACGCCAGCCATGATCTTGGCATGTGCCTTGGTTGCCATGGCATCCCTCTGGAACTGCTTTGGAGTGAGCTCGCCCTTGTAAAGGCCAAGAAGCAGAGTCTTCTTGGTGTTGGCATCGAGCCCTTGCAGCACCCGGAACAAAGTGATGGAGGTCAGAGGGTGTAGGTCAGGCACTCGAGTGACGTCTGCAAGGGGGTTTCCACAGACAAGCGCCTCGATGATGCGCCAGACATCCGCCCGGTTGTGCGTGAGCTGGAAGAGAGGGTCTAGGCTCTGCTTGTTTGCGCCAAGAGCAGCAGCAGTGAGCTCCTTGCCAGACGTTGTCCACTGATGGCAACCTTGAAAGTCGCCACTGCCCAGGTCAACCTGACTCGTTGCCTTGAGCGGCTGCCAAAGGTACTGTGCCCTGGCCATCTGCAGCTGTCTTGAGGTGTGAGCTGGTGTTGCACCATAGCAGCAAGAGAGCAAGGGCACCTTATCCTTGAAGGTCATCACAGAGTGGAGTGACCCATCGGTGTTTTGGCGAGCAGCAACAAGTGCTACCTCCATCATGTCGGTGTTGGAGTAGTCTGGCCACCAGTAGACAGTTGTGAGGCAGCGGGCGTGATGCTGCTGTGGATCAGGGACCCCCTCAGCCTTGAGATAAATGTAGGCCTCCCAGCGATGGTTGCCACCTGCTACCCATCCAGCATATTTCTTGCATAGCTCGTGCAAGATGAGGCTAGCGTTCTCCTTGCAGGCGCGGTCCAGAGCAGCATTCTTGACATCTGCAGTGGAGGTTAGTATTCTGGAATTGAGAACAGCTGCGGTGTATTCCAGAATAACAAGCAATGGTGTGTTTGTGTGTACCTTCAGGGCAGATGACAACAACGAAGAATGGCTCAGTTATGGCTACAGGGTTTGTGTGAATGTTGTCCACTATCCTCCACACCATTGCAAGGTCTACTGGATGAACGAGCATTGCTGCAGCCTTGCCCTCCAGACGATGGAACCACAGTGGGTCGGCCACAACACCCTTGAAGAGTTCGTGTTCCTCTGCCATGCGGGTATTCCACTTGGCCACTGCTTCCACCTCCTCTGTTTTGTGGAATGGTTGCTGTAAGCATAATTTAATTTGCAAGCTGAGGTCTATGTACCATTCTGTTCTCGCTTACTGCAACGCTTAGGTGTGGCCTCCTCAGCAGGCACTGAGATGACGTGCTCCTCCTCCTCCTCCTCTTCTGATACTATCGAAAGGACATTGGGCAAGCTCTTCCCATGCATGGCAGTCCGGCGGGCTCTGCAAACTGGGCCAGTTGTGCTCTGTGCTATTGGCTTCAGAGCAGGGCGGCTGGGAGGAGTCAACGGCTGAGTAAGCGTAGGGCAGGTTAACTGGGATGACACATCAGCCTCGCCGATTTCTTCTTCGGGTGCCTCATGTAGCCCTGCCGCTTCCTCTTCACTCGAGCTTTCTGAGGAAGGGCTGGGTGATTCGGAAGGAGAGGAAGCTGAGATCGGCAGCTTGTCTTTACCCTTGCGCCTTCTCTGGCTATCCTTCGTCGCCTTTCTCTTTTTGACTTGTCTGGTGATGACGTCAAGTTCCTCCTCTTCGTCCTCCACACCGCTCTTGGCAGGCCGACGTTTCTCGCCTCTTGGGGAAGGGGGTATGGTAGGCAGCTGCTGTGAGGCCTTGCTCAACTTCAAGAGACGGTCAAGCCTGCCTGTAGGATTGAGGGAAAAGCATCAGCAAGAAGCGTGTGTAGAGCATATTCCAGAATACAACTTGACATGTGAAGTATTCCAGAATACAAAAGTGAATTGCTGCAATTTGCAGCCGCACATCTTGTATTCTGGAATACAATTACGGCCATCCTTTTTTCATGCACTGAGCACGAGAACCCCAAAAACTTGCACCCATGGACATGACGCAAACATACAACCTAAGAAAGTTGCTTACCATGAAATGTTTGAACTTTCGGTTTCCCTTTGACGCTGCCCTTGAGCTCCTTTGGTAGCGCGTCCCACATTACCTTGTCATAGAGGTCCACAAAGCGGTCTTTCCCAGCAATGGATGTTACCGTTGCATTCTCTTCCTTCTTTGGCGCGGTCGTCTCAAAGTCTGAGAGTATGCCAAGGCACGCAATCGATTTTGTATCACCAGCCGATTTTGCCCGCATCAGCTTCACATACTTGGCGTTGGGGTTGTGTCCAACCTGCCTGAAACCAAGCACATACACTCCCCATCATTAGCGGATGGAATCAGCAACAAATGTATGCCCCCCCCACTTTATGCATTTCGTAATTATTGAATCATCTCGGCCGACTTCACTAATCAATACTTACCTTGCATAGTCGCGGTCCTCCTCGTACTCAAGGTACCACGGCAGCATTGAAACAACGCTCTTCTTACTCATGATCGGGATGGTGGTGATGCGGTTATGGCTGTGGTGGCGCGACTTGACAAAACCCAACCGACAAGCAGAAATTTCGCTTGCGCCATAAACCGCGCACATGCCAACGCAGCAACCACCTTAAATTTGCTTCATCAGCTATGCTCTCCAAACGCCGCAATAACCTACGCGTTTTTTAGACCTGACTCTTTTGTACAACTGTACAGCTCTGTCAACTGATTGTCTTGAATGGACTTTGTGTGCGTGCTCCATGTATCAACTTTTGTGATGTGTTTGTAAAGGTGTGTGTTCCTGTTGGAGTGCGCAAATGTAGCAGGGTATCTGGACTCGCTTGCATACTGCTTTTCCAACTCTCAGGAGCCTTCACCAGGGTTGCTTGCAAGCACCAGTGCTGTGCTCTGCAATGCTACCACAGGTAATCTTGGGCAAACAATAACTTGATAACATGGTTTGTGTATTCCAGAATACACAACCTGTTACACTTAATGTGCTCAAGTTCTTCCCTTTACCAAATTCCTTTCTATTGCTTAATGCTAACACCTCATCCCTCAGGTCTGCCTGGTGGTGCTCTGTTTGAGACATGGTTTTTCCTGAATGGAAGGAAATCTTTGCTTGGACAAGCATGCCGTTGGTTGCAAGAAGGTGCAACTCTGCCCAAACAGCTGTGCCAGCAGATCTGGGAAGTACACGCCCAAAAGTGGTGCTGCTGCCTTTGCCCCTCAACCACCATCTCTTGTGTTAACCCTGTGGCGCGCCAGGAGCTTCTGGGTTTGACATACTCTTAAGAGCCGCAGCAACAAGAACACTGCTCCACTGTTTCATCACAGCCTCTTACTGCACTCCAGAGGCCTTTCACGCAGAGGCAAAAACTATCTGAGTGACATGGAGCTGAGTCTCTCTGCGCAGACCTTTTCTCGTCTACTCAGAAGCCGAGTAGCTTTGTACCGGGCTGCTGTGTTCTCGTCACTCCTCTCCCTCCCGCATGCTTGGTGGATTGACAACTTCAACAAAGGCTTCCAGAGGTCACTGGCCAACCTCCGAGATGGCACCTACTTCCGCCTGGACTGCACTGCATTTGTATTGGTGCTGCTCCAGTGGGATGACACAGGAGAAGATGACAGTGCTAGGAGCCAGCTTTCCCTACCAAATTCCTTTGACCTTGATCATCTTATGCTCTTTATCTCAAGCTTTGACGACTACCAGCAGGCCAACACTCTGCTTACTTCATTAGCATGCGCTTTACAGGTCACCAACAACCCTATGAGGCCAAAAGATGCTGTTACCCCACGCAGCCATGCTGCATACTGCCTCCCTGGTACTGAAGTTCCCCCTCTCCTTCCTACAACGACAACTGCCTTCTGTTGCCCAACCTTATACATCAATATCAACCAGATAACTTGAAGTTCGAAGCACAAGGTGAAGAGTTGCCTGTACCAGTCTCACACTTCATCCCACTGGAGCTGTGGCCCACCAATGTTGGCAGTAATGAAGGCTTTGATGAAGCCTTCAGGAAGGTTCACAAGTTCTACAAAAAACACTCACGCTCACCCCACTCCTACGGTGTGGCAGACATCAATATCTTTTACCATTACTACCTGGTGCGCTCTCTTTCTTTTATTATCTGATCTACTCACAAACAACCCAACAACCTGCAGAGAGCTTTCAACAACTTGGGTTCAGGCAAAGCTTACAAGGATGAACTGTTACTATGTTTGGGATCCTGGCATCCATACAAAGTGGCTAGTGAATTGCTGTGGAAGGTACAGCCAACACAATTTGCGTATTCCAGAATACACCAGCCATGCTAAATTGTATTCTGGAATACTACCAAGGTTCTAACCTTGTGCATATATATACAACCTCCAGACTTACCTTCACACAATCACTGGTCCCGCCTTTCATGCCATCGCACCAACTTCACTCTGTTTTGTTAAGCCTCGACTTGCCACACTGACCCACCTCTACACCTTGTTGACTGAAAGCTATCCAGTCGTAGCCAGTTCCCTACATCAGCTGGTGGCCAACCAAGCCGTGGATGCTCTCGCTGCAAAAGTTGCACAACACCTAATTGACTTCTTTGAGTTCTACCTCCCTCTGGTACCCCAAACCGTTTGACAGGTTTATGGTTGTGGGGCCAGTTAGTACCTTTGACAGTCCAACATCATTACTCAGGTTCACGATTATGGTGTGTGCTTGCGTTTCAACAACTATGACCTGTGGTTTCGCTACTACCGTCGTCTGTTCTTGGTCTTTCTTGGCTTGGCACCCAAGGGCCAGTATGCACGAAGTTGCCTGCTCTACCTTCACCTCCTCAACCATTGGCAGGAGGAAGGCCTCTCCGTGGTCAGGCACTTGTCCAGCTCCATCTTCTCATTCAATGAGGAGGTTGGAGAGGTGACCTTTGCCCAGCTGGCCAGGACAGTACTTGGCGACACAGACCAGTCTTCCTTGGCCAAACTGCAGGAGGCTTACAAGGCCCAGCCTTACGTTGCTGCAGTTTCACCGGTTACCTATGAAGACTCACACAGTGACTTGAAGGACTTCCCACAGGAGCTACTAGCCATGAAAGAGCATCTACAGGTTGTAGTTGCACAGATCACCTGTGGTTTGTGGCGCCCTTACAAAAAGCTTGGTACCTTGCTTACTTGCTTCAGATTGAACCATTGCCTCATCCACCTTGACAGCTAATTCAGTTCTGGCCCAGCTGGAAAGGGGGCAAAGAGTTTCAAACAGGAAAGTGCTACTCAGCTTGCCCAAGACTTACCTTTTGACAAAGCAATGCCAACTACTTTCAGACCAGCTTCTTTTGAGCCTGCCCTAAAAACAGTCAATGAGTTCTTAACTTCGCGGCTTCTTTCAGAAGCCTGAAGGTGCACAAAATGTATGTGAAATGTATTCCAGAATACTAACCGCCTTTCTCTCTGTTACACTGTAGTCTTAGCCCCCCACTGGTGCCACAACTCTGTACACTGAAAAGTGTTGCCCCTTACAACTTCACCCTTCTCTGCTTTGCCTCTGGTCCTCCTGTTGTTTCCCCCAGCTTTTGATAGCCTGCTCTCAAACATGTGGTTTTGCATTTGCCCTCATTGGACACTGCAGATTCTTGCTCCATACCCTGCCTAAACAAAAGCCCCCCAATTTGAGGGTTTTTTTGCATTTCTCATGCACAACACAGTGATTGTGGTGTTTGGATTTAAATCCACTTAG
>JANDJZ010000493.1:0-40616 GCA_027943245.1 Acanthamoeba sp. SK_2022b
CGAGGAAGGAAATCGCGACCTACAATGTTTTCCAGGACGGAACTCTTGCCGCTCGATTGGCTGCCTACCACCACAATTTGCGGAAGATCAATGGCATCCGTGCCGAGCGCGTTGAACACGTCCTGAAGTTTGTTGATAACGGGGATGAGCTGATCCATAGACATGGTGGGCGAGAGCTTGAGGATGCGGCCTCACAGTCGATTCGCTCCTGGTGCTCTGGCTGCTGGTTTTGGTGTCTGCGTGTGTGTGTCCAGTCAGACCCTTCCCGCGGGAAACCGTAAGCGAGGAAATGCGCGCGTTTTATATATCACTCTTAGAATTCAAAATATGGTCTGCCCCCTGAGCGCATCCTTCTTTCAATTTCTTTTGTTCTAGATGCGGGGAAAACAAGAGAAAAGGTGAGAGAAGATGTCTGCCGTCTGCAAGTGGGGACGGCCACGTTTTCAGACGCCAGACCTGACCGGCACAGGTGAAGGAAGAAGCAGAAGAGAGAAAGGGGTGGAGAGACTATTGGTGTTGTTGGAGAGTTTATTGTTGTTTGTTTGTTTGTACGGATGGAATCAGAGACCGTGCACCATGTTCTCGCGGTGGATGAGGTGACACGTCTTCTCGAGAAGGTTGAGGAGGTCGGAGATGTTGTGCGAGTACTCGTTGAGCACGTCGCTGGGCTCCTTGCGCTTGGTGAAGGACACGACGGCACGCGGCCGATCGATCTTGGCAAAGACGACGCCGTTGGAGACCATGTCAGAGATGAAGCGCTCGAGCTCGGACTCTGGCAGGTCAAGGAGCTGGGCGAAGCGGGGCGTGGCGATGCGCTCGTAGTACTGGGCGATGACGCGGATATTGTGCTCGACGACGCGGGCCTGGAGGTCCTTGAGCAGAGTCTCGGTGCTCTCGGCGAAGGAGGGGAGCTGGGTGAGGGCGCCCTTGTACTCGCCGAGGAGCGTGGGCCAGCGGACGAGCTCGGTGGTGGTGAAGTACTTGAGGAGCTTCTTGTACAGCGGCAGCTCGCTCAAGCGCTTGTCGGCGAAGATGCGGTTGAGGAGATCGTACTGCTCGTTGCCGTAGGACGCCAGGGCGGCGTTGACGGCAGCGAGGGTGAGGGCCGGCTGCCAGCGGGTCTTGTCAGCGAGCACGGCCGGTGTGTCGTAGATGGCCCAGTAGGAGCGGGCGATGTTGAGGTAGTCCTTCTGGTGTGTGTAGAACTTTACCATGAGCTGGTGGTAGCTCACCTTGATCTCCTGGAACTCGGGCTTCGAGAGGGCCTTGTTGGTGACCTTGCGCGAGATGATCTGCGCACGCACAAAGTCGCCCTTGGCCAGGCAGAGCCTGATCTGCTCGAGGATGAAGTCGAGCTTCTCCCTCGCATCCATCGTGCCGAAGCTTTCCACCTGCACCTCCTGCAGCAGCTCGGCAGCTTCGGCCACGTTGCCTTCGGCCTCCTTCATCTGCGCCAGCATTCGCGTCAGGCGCGCACGCTCGACTTCGACAAAGATCTTGCCCTCGGTGATGGCGCGCAGCGTGTCGATGAGATCGAGCTTCGTGGCCTTGTCGGGGAGGGAGGGGAACGCATCCATCGTCACTTGCACCGAGGTCTGAATCGTGTTCCTGAATTGCTGACGGCGCTTCGAGATCACGACGAGAACCTCCTTCAATCGGGCCCAATCGCGTGCCTCCAAACACACCTCGACGATGCAGCGAACAACCTTGGTTGTCGAGGGCTCATCGCCACCCTGGCGCGTCTGCTTCTCGAGGGCGAGCAGTCGATCGACAGCCTCGGCCAGCTGCGTCTTGGCCAGCTCACGCAACTCAGGCAATTTGACCTTTACTTCCTCAGAGAAGTCCTGCTCCATCTTCTTCTCGCTGTCATCGGGCTGCTGCGTGTAGAGAGTGTTCATATCCATGGTCGGCTTGCTGCTATGTTGGCGCTTATGCGCTTCTCAGTACTTCTAAAAGATGGGAGTTACTGATGCGAGAGATCTGCGCGCGATCAATTGTTGATTTGTGCTTTGCTCGCACCAGCGCCTACGTCTGCCACTTTACCCACCTCACCCTTTGCTGTGGATATTGTGCCGACAGAAAAAACGAATTCGGTTTCGAAAGTGTTTCAGAAACTTGGCCAGCCATGCCCAGAAGGCTTCGCGAAAAAGGATGAGCTCGCTCACGGTGGGGATCGAACCCACAATCTTCCGCTTAGGAGGCGGACGCCTTTCCATTGGGCCACGCGAGCCGGTGATATAATTGCGGGAAAAGGAGCAAAGCATAGAAATTAATTCGTAGCGTGGCCGATACGAGCGCAGCTTCCCGGGAGTGAGACGGTCGAGCTTATGGTAGGGCAAATGAAAGGGAGTTTATGTCCAATGGAATGGGGCATGCCAGTGTATCATCAGGAAGACTTCTTGCTTACCTTGGCGAAGCCCGACGTCGAGGAGAAGTACTTTTCGGAGGACGCCGCCTGCGTCTGGGCCACCCGCAGCTCGAGACCCTGCACGGGCGTGAAGGCCAGCGACGACGCCAGACCCGTGGCCGTGCCGGGAACCGTCGACGCCGTCCCTGCGCCGAGCCCCCAAGTGAGGTAAGAGGAGAGTTGTGGGCGGAAAGAGAGAGAGAGAGAGAGAGGGTAGCAGTACCAGAGATGCGGGCTCGCTTGGGCTTGGGCAGCGAGCCCTTCTGTTCAGCGGAGAGGCGGACCTTGCCGGTGCCCTTGCCGATGAGACCCAGCCCTCGCCCCGTGTTGCCCAGCGTTTCCTCGGCCTCCACGCCAAAGGCCATTCGGTTGGCCTGCTTGCGGAGCTCGGTGACGCCAAACTTCTCCTTCTGCTTGCGCGCGCGCTTGCCGCCGCGCTTCTTGCGCGGCTGGTCGTCGGGCGCGGGCAGGGGCTTGGGCGCCTTGGGCGCGGGCGGCTCCTGCCACTTTTCGATCTTACGTTCGATCTCCTCCCGGAACCGATGTCCCACTTCACCGTGCGCAGCCTCGTGGAACGCGTCCACTCGCGCGCAAAGCGTGCACTTGGTCGCCACCAATCGCCGCACCTGCATCATTGCGTGTGTAAGAGAGATACAAAGAGAGTGAGGCCAACGCCACAGAAGAGGAGCGGTTGCTTGTGGAAGGAGAGGGAGAGAACGGACCTTCATCTGGAGAGAGGAGGGCGCCTTCTGGACGAGCTCGCATTCGTTGATGAGACCCGCGTGAACGCCACCCGCGGACAGACCGGTGCTGGCCTTGCGCTTGTTGCCCAGCAGCTGCACGACGTTGGCCGGCAGCTTGGACAGCGCGGTGAGACCGCCGGCAATACCCATGAGGCGAGCGGCGATGGACGAGCCGGTGATGGCCGAGATGTTGGGCGCCACGATGTCCATGCGGCCCTCGACGTAGTTGAGGATCTTGATCCTGTCCTGCTCGAGCGCCAGCATTTCGTCGCAGGCCTCGATGACTCTGTTCATCTGGTCGTCGTCGATGGGCGTGCCCTCGGTCGTGGAGGCCGTCACCGACACGATCATGATGATCGCCGCCGGCAGAATGTCAGTGAGGTCGATCATTGTGATGTCGGTTTGATTGCCTAACGGTGGTGTCGTGGTGTGAAAGAAAGCATAAGTAAACCAGTGCGCACAAGGACAGGTCGTGAGCAGGCGCGGGGAGTTTGGGGGCTCTCGTACCGATCCGCTTCACGGCGTTGGCGTAGTCCACGGGGCTGGTGACGATGGACTCTAGCTCGGGGAATCGCTTGGCGTAGTTGTCCCGAATGAACTTGTGCACGATAGACATCTCGTCGCCCAGCTCCAGCGTCATGTTCGTTGCCTGTTGTGCCCACCCAACTCCCCCCAAGTAAGCCCACCTCTACTCGCGTAGGAGCTGATTTGGCATTAAACGAAAAATAACGTTTCAACTGCTTGATGGCGCGCACCTCAACGATGAGTTCGTACTCGGGATGGTCTTCAAGGCTGGCACCGGCCGTAGATCCAAGGGACGAGCCCTCCTGCGCAAATTTCTGGATTCGATCTATGATGGACCGCAGGCGCGCGCTCGATCGCAGCTTCGCCACCTTATGCACGTCATCGATCTCAAGGGCCTTCTCGACCAAGTCCATGTCGCCTGCGCCCCCTTCCTTCTCCTTTCCCTTTCCTTCCACATCTTCTACTTGCTCCTCCTCTTCATTTTCAGCATTGAGATCGTCATCATCCTCCAGATCGGCCAAAAATTCATCTGCAAGCGTAGCCACCGGTCCAGGTTCCATCATCACGCGCTCAAATCCCTCGCACTGCTGTCCTCCTTGTGCCTTCTTGCAAGATGAACAAAAAGAAAACTTGGCCAAAAAAAAAAATAAAAAACACCAAAAAAGCGGCCAGAAAAGTTACAGAACAGCAGCAAACCTTTCCTGTTGTCTTTCCTGTACACCGGTGAGGAGCCTTGTTCAATCCTCGTTCTCGCTCTCCTCTTCGTCGTCCTCTTCTTCCTCCTCCTCATCCTCTTCATCTTCAGCCTCCTCTTCTTCGTGCCCTGCTTGGCCGTCCTTCTCACCTTCGCCCTCTTCGTTCTTCCTCTTCTTCTTGGGCGGCTCGGTGGGCTCCGGCTTCTCGGGCTTGCCGCCGTCTTCGGGCGGAGCCACCTCCTCCCTCTGCATTACATCATCATCATCGTCAGCATCGGCGCCACCAACGCACACGAGGCCATGCATATCCCAGAGCTGAGAGTAGGACGGGAGTTGCGTACCTTTCGCGTCTTGGATGTAAGGGACGCGTTCTCGCTTTCACTGGCGTATCTCTGCGTCCACTCCTTGGCCGTCTCCACAAATCGAGCGTGATTGTTGACGAACACTTCGTTCTTGGGGCGAGGAAAGCCGGCGCGCAGGGGTCAGTACAGCAGCCACATAGTGTGTTTGCAGGCAGAGCGGCGTACAATATCAGCCATGAGCGGATCGGTAGGGTTGGGGTGAGACATCAGCACTTGGATTGTACTCAGCACGGTCGATATGTTGAGGGACGGCGCCCATGCTCCCTGCCGACCACCGAGTCCACGCGCGTGGATGAGCCCAAATTGGCACAACGGACTGACTGAGCCGTGGCGGGGGAGGGCTCTTACCTTGGGAGGCTGCACAAGCGTGTCTAGGCAGATGCGTCCGCTGTCGTCGATGTTGGGGTGATAGATCGGCGTCACGAACCGCACATTCGGGGGCTCGTAGGGATACCTGGCAAGGAGGGGGCGGCTGTGCGCGTCAGCGAATGCTGCTGCCACGAAAGGCAAAGTGCGGGCTCATATCAAGTGTAGAGCAGTCATTGCCAACCATTGACGGATGGCTCTCACTCAGTTGTGTTTTAATCATCACCCATAATAATTATTAATAATTTATAATAAAGAAGGTAAAATAAAGATTAAAAAAAAAGAAAATTAAAGGTGTTCTTGTTCACTCATACAGGGTCCC
Source organism: Acanthamoeba sp. SK_2022b (assembly GCA_027943245.1). Lineage (NCBI taxonomy): Eukaryota > Discosea > Longamoebia > Acanthamoebidae > Acanthamoeba > Acanthamoeba sp. SK_2022b. The sequence continues at coordinate 5,421 of JANDJZ010000493.1, forward strand.
GCCCAGGAGGGGCGGGTTATCTTCACGGTGGAGTATCAACACGCACAGCCCCAAAGGGTAACTGCTTTCAAAGCGGCCTTCTGATGTAATCCTCGTGAACCATAATGTGATGCACAGCACTTCGAACGAATAGCTGCTGATACTAAGCAAAAAATGTGTGCCGTACCGTTCAGGGACAGTAATCTCAAGCTTAAACACCCCACTTTCGTAAGGCGTGTCCGGTGCTCCAATAATGCCTGCCACAACAAGTTAATTGATTCACCCTTTCACCCCGTCACTGGACCTAGGGATGCGTGCAGGCATACAGGCTTCGATCTCCACAATTTTGTTTCCATCTTTTGGCCATGCGGAGATACCCGGTGGCGGTTCGCGCTCTAGCATTTGCAATTCACGCTGCAGCCGCTTCAGCAGCGCTGTGTTCGCCATTTTGGACGAGATGGCAAGTTTTCCTGTGGGCAAGGCAAGCTTTGCCTTTTATTCTACGAATTGCGGTATTTTTTTGTTGCGGGAATTTGAAGCTGTTGTCCTCTTTGGTGGAGGGGCAGGCGCTATCGCTGCCCTCACCCGACCCTGCCGCGGTTACTCAAGTTGGGCTTGTAACCCATTAGGCAATCGCCAGAGTGTGAATTTGCTATAGTGGTGTGTGACGTCGTAATATTTACAAGCAACACCGCCTCTCCTCTTCCCTCCACCTCCTCGTCTGCCTCCCACAAAAAATACCGAAAAAAAAGGATGATCGAGGAACGCTTCCTGCTACTCGCGCTTGTCGGAAGGCCATGGCTTATGCTCCAAGGGCAGTATTTCGTGTCTGTAGAGTAGAGGGACCCGATGACCGGGGGAGGTTAGTCGCTCACTACGGGCACACCCCCGGCTTGGGACATAGAGATATCAACGTGTTGAAGAATAAGTACAGGCAGACCATTTGGTTGCTTCTCGCTCTGTTGGCTCATGCGCATTGCTGTGTGACTGAGGGGGAGGTGAGGAGGCCGGTGCTTTCATATACCTTGCCGCCGTTGGCGTGCTTGGCGTGCGGGTCGGGAATGCGGTGGTAGACCGTCTTGGACTGGTCCGCATCCACGTCGTCCTCGTCATCGAATTGCTCTGCGTCACGTTACAACAGCACCATCGCCGTCAGCCCAACCGCAAGACGTGCATGCAGCACGTGACCACGCGCTGCGCGATCCGTTGCATTCCAATCCAAGCGTGGGGTAGGAAGGTACCCTCGAGATCGGGATCTTCGGCTGCCCTGCGCAGGTCGTCCTCGTACTCCTTCGTAGCGCTCTTCAACGCTCGTCGCGTGATCCAGGCCACTACCACGATCGTCATCAGCGTCGCTCCCTGTAGTGATACGGCCAAAGAGTGAGCCAAGACTTACATTGAAAGGCGAGAATCACATAAACAGAGACGGCAGAGAGAGGGCAATGGACGAGTGCGCACCCCGCCAATGCTCAGGAAAATGATCTGCTGTGTGGAGTCGGTCGAATCGTCGTTGAAGATGTCCGTCAACTGTCGCATGAGCGACCCAAGATATGTGTAGGCAATAGTGTACCTGCAAGCACGAGAGAAACGCGAATGGTGAGAGGAGCTCGAGCGGTGAAGGCGTGGCGTCACAAGACGATAAGGAAAATGAAAGAGGAAGAGGGAACGGTACGGGAGAAGGCCGATCGTAGTGGCGATCCAGTACTTCAAAAATGACACCTTCGTCAGGCCGAACAGATAGTTGCTGTTGTGTTGAGGCGAGGCCACGACAGGAAGTGAGTGAGCAAAAAAGACTGGCAGCTCACGGGGAGGAAGGAGAGATGAAACGCACCACAAGCCGAATGGAAAAACTGGCGAGAATCGCACGAGGATGATGATCCACATCCCTTGCTTCTCCACCGCCACATCAACGGCTTTGAATTTGGGTCGCTTTTCGATTTCTCGTTCAGCCCAACCTCGCGCCACGTATCGCCCGATGAAGAAAGATATGACCGACGCAATGTCCGTACTTGACTGTGCAGAGGTAAATCAGGGCAATGAGGGAGATGCTCAGGCAAAATTCTGGAATGAGGAACGAGGAACGAGATGAGGGGGCGCGTACAACAGAGATGAGAGAACCCCACCAAACGCCAAAGAGAAAGCCAGAAGCGAGATTGAGAGGAGTGGCTGGAAGGATGAGAACGGTGCACACTGTCTCGACGAAGGTGAGCATCAAAATGCCCTGCCATTTCGGCAGACTCTCGAGCCATTCAAGAAAATCGAGCAACGCATCCTCTAAGGGTGAGCCGGGAATGAAGAAGAGAAGCAGGAGGGTAGAAGCTCCCAGCGCTATAAGCACTATGATGAGGATCTTAAGAATGTTCCAGCCTGAAACGCCTTTGAGATCCATTCATAAGCGAGGGTTGTGGGGCTGGGAAAGGGGGGCTGATTCGAGTGACTCGAAATGGAGGAGGCGTGAGAGAGGAGAAGTTGAGGGAGGGGCTATGAGTGTGAGGGGTAGATGGTGGTTGGGAGAGTGATGGGGCTGGCCGAAACGCTTCCCGCTCGAGTGTGTTCGGCCGCACGTGAGAAGCGTCCAAAATGTCGGCTGATAGGGCAGATAGGCGGGCCGGTGAAAACTGTGGGGGACTGCCCAGTGCCGACACGTAAACAGAGACAGACAACCGCCTCTTCACCACACCGCCGCAGAAACTTCGCGCGAGTTGGTCGCACACGCCACCAGAGCTGGTTCCAACCGGTCCCGGTTCCTCAAACTAAAACACTACATGCGGGGCGTGCGGGGAGACGCACGACGTGCGCGTCTCTTTTCGGCCATTACATTGTCTCCTGTCCAACAAACAAATGCCCGACAACGTAATGGCCCTGCGAGCGCCCGAACCACCAACGAGCCCTCGACGATTTCCTGGATCGTTTTAGTTTGAGAAGGAGGCTTCTACATTGGCGCCTACTCGGGCTTTTTCGTCCTGTAGAAGCAGAGGTAGGCAATGTGCCAGTCCGCTCCGCCCTTGCCGACCAGCTGCTTTATGTCGTTGTCCTTGTAGTGCCTCACCACGTCGTCATCGTACTGCAGCCAGTTGTCTGTGCACGATCGTGTAAGCTCACACGCACGAGCCAAGCGGGGTTGTGTGTGCTGGCATACCTTCCGACTGCTTGGTCCAAGCGACGTAGTGGCCACTGTCAGCGTCACGGCCCTTGTGAGTGAGCACAGCGTACAGCTCGTACAGGCCGGTTTCGTTTTGCAGGGGCTTTTGCTCCCAGAGGGGAGGGAGCGACTTCTCGATGTCCATCGATCCCTCTTCCTCGTCAGCCTTCTTCTCGCCGTCCTTCTCCTACACATGAGCAGAAAGCAAGAGTATCCACGTGTAAGCTAGTGCAGCACGCGCATGATGCAGCGAAGATCACGGACACCAGGCCTTACCTTGCCCTTGACGCCGTGTCGGTTTTGCAGGCGAATCTCCTCCCTCTCGCTGAGGATGTTTCTGTGCTCCTTGAGTGTAGCCTTCAGGTCCTCGGCGCAGAGATCGTACAAATCCAGGACCATGGGGAACTCGACAGGCTAGACACACAACGCATTAGCTTCACGCTGATTTGGCAACGCGTTGGCGAGTTGGCTCACCTTCAAGATCTTGGCCTTGTTGCCTCCTTCGGAATTGCTCTTCCAGAAGAAGCGAACGAACTGGACGTTGAGGTAGTAAGGCAAACGCGTGATCTCGGCCTCCTTCTGGAACACAGCGTTTCGCTGCAGGACCTCTGACCTCTTCTCGATCTCCTCCTTGAGGCTCTGCACGCAGGAGGAGCCAACCGTTGAGCTGAGTGACTGAACCAAGATCGCACGGCCGGGAGGGATGGTGGAGAGGGGACAACAGCGCACCTCCTTGAGTCCATTGACCAGGAAGTTGGTTTGGCTGGTGATGTGACACATCAGCTTCGTGAAGGTGTCCTTTTGCACGAGCTTGTCCTCGGGCGCCTCCTTGCAGGTGTAGGTGGAAACGATCTCGCCAGAGAAGAGCTGGTTCACAGCATTCGTGCGGGCAGATGTAGCCTCCCCGCCGGCCTTGATGGCCGGCAGCTTCTGCGAGAGCGCGCGGACAAGCGTGCTCCAGCACTCCTCCTGCAATGATACGCGGCAAGCGAGAGTCAGACATCAGGGGACGTGCTACGGTAGCGACGGCAAGAGCGTGGGCGAGCGTACGGCGTCCTGCTGGGCGTAGCCTCTCTCAGTCCGCTGGTTGAACTGAGGGAAGGCCGAGCGGAAGAGGTGAACAAAGAGCATGGGCGGCACGGGCTTGTTCGTGTGATCGAGCGTCTTGAAGAGCTCGCTCAGACTTACGGTGACGTTGTGCTCGGTGTCGTCGGACGAAGCGCTTCCGTACCTGATCGAGCGCGAGAAGAGTGTGAGAAGCCTGCACCGATGACCATAGACTGCGGGGAGCGATGCAGCGAGTGCACGCACGTCTTCACGGCCTCGTCGAGCTCAGGGATGGCCTTGAGGCACTGCAGAGTGGAGTTGAGGTAGCACGTGTTGCCCAAGTTGGCAAGGCCAGGCGGGTGGTTGAACTCAACCATCTCGTTGATCTCGCCTTCAGGAAGGTCTTCAACAAAGACCACCGGCTTCGGCGGCTCCTTGGGCAGTTCGCCAGCTGTGCCCACCAACATCACGTTTTGGCCCTGCACCAGGTGCCAGTTAGCAAGTAGTGGCGAACGTAGCAGATCTGAGTGAGATTGAAGAACGTACGTTGGTGAACTTGAGCGAAGACAGAGGAGTGTCATCTTCAAGCTTGCCTGCCTTAAGGGCCTTGATGCCCATCCCTGCAGACGCACAACGATTGACGTTCAGGCAGGCTGATTGAAAAAAGAAGCCGCACTGGGTGTAAGTACACTTCTGTCTATCGGGCGGCACGCCAGTCAGAGCAAAGATCTGGCTCTTGAGGGTGAGGCCCGTCTCAGATGGGTCCACTTCCACATCGTTGAACTTCTCTTTTCCCCACTTTATGTTGATCTTAAGGCTCATCGTGTTCTATCAAAAGATCTATCACCGCAATCGATTATGCTGGGAAAAGAAGATTGGACACTGGAGATCAAGATGATGAGCAGCGAACAGGAACAGCAACGCCGTGCGTGGCGGCAAGACCTGGTGTCGACAATTATTTGTCGGCGTGACGACGGAGTTAGAGCATAGAAAACACACACCTTCGTTAAGGTGCCTCTTGACGTCTTATTGTTGGGCCATTTTCTTTTTTACCACCCGTCGAGCTTCTTCACCTGCTTGCGCCTTGATCCGATCGGCCACTCATCCTGCTAGTTCGTGGTTTACTTCGCGCAGTTCTCCACACTATATAGCACCGCCATGAGCAAGCAGAGGATCTGTTACTTCTATGACGGTACGAAACGCCAGCTTATCTTGGCCAGTTACCGCCGTGTGTCGGTGAGGAACGATTTGCGTTGTGCTGGGTGGGGAGGGGTACTCTTGCCTATTCGTGATCCCACGCTCACACTTGGCTGGTTGGCGGGCCTGCAGGGGATGTGGGCAACTACTACTACGGTAACGGTCACCCGATGAAGCCGCACCGCATCAGGATGACCCACAACCTACTCCTCAACTATGGCCTCTACAAGCAGATGAAGATCTACAGGCCCAGACATGCCACAAAACAGGAGATGGCGCAATTCCACGCTGAAGACTACGTCAAATTCCTCAGATTGATCACTCCAGACAACATGAATGAGTACACGAAGCAGCTGCAAAGATGTACGCTCCCTGCCGTTTCTTTCCATCCTGTCTTTGCTATGTGATGGGCACCACCGGCGGATAACGCGATGCTCACTCGCTTCTTGTTGCCTCTCCCGCAGTTAACGTTGGCGAAGATTGCCCAGTGTTTGATGGAATGTATCAATTCTGCCAGATCTCTTCTGGCGGTTCAATCGGTAGGCCACCCACCTTTTAGGGCTTCAGGCCTTGACAAGTGTGTCCAGTTCACCGGTGCCATGTGTCCGAAGCCGCACTTGCGCTCACTCGTTCTCCCTTCAGGTGGTGCTGTGAAGCTCAACCACGGCGAGTCCGACATCGCCATCAACTGGGCCGGAGGTCTCCACCACGCCAAGAAGTCAGAGGCCTCCGGCTTCTGCTACATCAACGACATCGTGCTGGCCATTCTCGAGCTGCTCAAGTACCACGCGAGAGTTCTGTATATTGACATTGACATTCACCACGGAGACGGTGTCGAAGAGGCCTTCTACACCACCGATCGTGTCATGACCGTCTCCTTCCACAAGTACGGAGAGTACTTCCCCGGCACAGGAGACATCAGGGTACGAACCCATCCGCTCATCTTCCTCGACTCACGCGTGAGCGACTCCACCGCTCACCTTCTTCATTGCGTGCCACACAGGACATTGGAGCGCAGAAGGGCAAGTACTACTCGGTCAACTTCCCGCTGAGGGACGGCATCGACGACGAGAGCTACGAGAACATCTTCAAGCCCATCATCCAGAAGGTGATGGACTGGTATCGGCCGGGAGCGGTCGTGCTGCAGTGCGGCGCGGACTCGCTGTCGGGCGACCGTCTGGGCTGCTTCAACCTCTCGCTGAAGGGCCACGGCGCGTGCGTCGAATTTGTACAGAGCTTCGGACTGCCCCTCCTGGTCCTGGGCGGCGGCGGTTACACCATCCGCAACGTCGCTCGCTGCTGGACCTACGAGACGGCTCTTCTCTTGAAGAAGGACATCAACGACGGTACGCTCCAACACCACGCCTTGTTTATTTTTTTATTATTATCATATTTTAATTATTTTTTAAAATATATTTTGTGCTCACGCTGCCCTTCTTCGTGCCACCAGAGTTGCCCTTCAACGACTACCTCGAGTACTACGGACCGGACTTTAGGCTGCACCTGTCGCCCTCGAACATGGAGAACCTGAACGATCCCAAGTACCTCGAGAAGACCAAGATCAAGCTGATCGAGAACCTCAGGAGCGTGCAGGTTGGCGGAAGCCCTTCGCCCTCCTCCTACACCTTCAGCTTTTGCAAATTTGCTCACACCGCACGCCTCATGTGCAGGGAGCGCCTGGCGTGTCGATGAATGAGATCCCGCCCGACACCTACCTCGGCTCGGACGATGAAGACGAAGAGGACCCCGATGTTCGCCTCAGCGGTACATGCAGCGGCGACGCCCCTGGCCGCGACAGCTGCGGCGCGACTCGACTTCACTCACCCACACACGCACACTCTTTCCACCCAATGCAGAGCGTCACAGGGACCGCAGGGTTGCGCACGAGGCCGAGCTTTCCGACTCGGACGAGGAGGATGCGGGACGACGCTTCGACGACGTTGCCTTTGACGAGGAGGACGATGAGGAGGAGGAGGAGGATTGATGCCTCTCCCGCCCCTCCGTTGGCTCTATTAGTACGCCGGATCTCGCGAACTGCACTTACGTACCGAATGAAGAAGAGGGGAACGGAACACAAACAACATCAAACGCTCTCAAGAGGAAGCCACACCTCAATTGAGATCAAGGAGGCCTTTAGACGAATTCGTGAGCGACACCGTCCTTCTTTATCACCATCTTGTGCTTTGTGTTTTCAAGTGTATGTAAAGCTTTGCCTTTTGACCATCCTTGCACTTGTTGGGCCACTTAGACGTCAAGCACCTGACATGTGGGGCTGTACTCAGCTGAGTCCTACAGTGGTGTGTTGCGTTGACAAGGGGCTGCCTCACGCAGGGTTGCTGATGGCGCTGGTTAGCGTGGCTGACCTACACTAGAAAAGGCAGTGGCCATTTCTTGCGTTAAAGAAATAACCAAGTAATTATAAAAGAGAGATTGGTTTGGCGAATCGCTACCGCGGCAAGATGCGTCGAGGGCCCTCTGTGGGCGACTTAACCTCCCCCTCGCCATCGACCGTGGGCGAAGGAATGGATCTCGAGGACGACGGACAGTCCACGCCGGTGACCTTGATCTGCCTGCGTAAATTCGAGTATGAAAATGCGCTGCTCGACGAGATTGTGGAGGCCAAACTGTCACCCACACGTGGGGTGGCGGCGCTGCTCGGAGCCAAGCGCACCCTTCATCTTGTCCTACTCTCGGCCGCGCAACACAGCACCACAAGCCAAGGCAAGCTTATTGAAGGTTTCCTCATTCACGATGTAGAGAGGTGCGCACTTGATTTGATTTAGTTTATTTATTTTATTCTGAATAAAATAAAATAATATATATATATATATATTTATTTCCACCAAAACTGAAACGGAGAGAGCCACAGGTTCGAATGGGCAGGCCCGATGGCGGTGGGCGAGCACGACGGGCGATTGAGCGTGCTGCTGGTGACGGACTCCAAGGGCAGCCTATGGGCGTACCAGGTGGCCGAACCCTTCGCGCACCACGCGTGCCACCTGCTGCCGCTCCCTGCCCAGCTCGACTTGGCCATCACGCCTCGCGCCTTCCTTCCCACCGTGCAGCACGCCGACGTGGCTCAGGGTAGGTCCTCCATCTGTCATGTGCGCACTCCCGGCCTGGCCCTGACGACTACCCCCCCCCCCTCTCCCTGGCATGTCACGCCGCACAGACAGCAACAGGCCATCCATACCTTACGCCGAAGTGAGCCTGAGGCAGCTCAAGCAGCTGCTAAACTCCAAGCGCTCCACGGCTCCGCGTACATCGGCCCTCCTCGCGCTCGCGCTCGCGCACACGCACTGACGTTCGTGTTGTGTTTGTGCTTGGTGCGTGTGGTCAAAACGCAGCGGTGGAGGGCGATGCGATCGAATTCATGAGCGCCATCAAGGTCTTCGACAGCGTGCTGCTGGTCGTGCAGCAGACCGCGATCGTGCTCTCTCTGTCAGTACAGCGCGGCGCCCTGGTCATCAGCCTTACGCGCCGGTAAGGCTCGATCGATCGTGCGGCCGTGGCCACCATCACCACCTCCTCATCACACACTTCACGTCGCGTGTGGCCGCAGGTTCGCTCTGGGCGCGGCCTACGTCCACTTTGCATGCCTCGGCCAATGGATCTTCGCCCTCAAGGCAAGCGGGCACGTCGACCTGTGGGACCACGTATCCGGCTCCAAGCGGGCGCTCATCGATCTGCCCTCCTATCACCGGAAACATCAGCTCCAAGCCGGTACGCCTTGGCTTCATCACCCACACGTGGAGCTCTCTCTCTCTCTTTCCTCGTTTGAGGTCACTCCCCTGATCTCGTCGCGCTTTTGTCGTCTCTCTCGGTTCGTGCGCAGATGCCACGGCGACGGAGGGCGACTACAAGCGCATCGCCATTTCGTGCGACGGCGAGTGGATCTGCATCACGGACGCCTCTGGCAAGATACTGGCCGCTCAGCTGGACCACTACTTTCGCCAGTTCCCCTTTGCCGTCGTACGACCCTCCCAGCCCGCGCCTCTAATCCATTTCCTTGCGCAAACCAAACTCTCCCTAATTTTTAATTGATTTATTTAATTTCTAAATTTATTTATTTATTGATTTATGAATCGCACAGAACCACCCGGCGGCGGCGCTCGTCGACTATCAGACGACCTCGGCGCCCCCGCCCTCGCGCTACTCCTTGTCCGTGGCGGCCTCCCATTCCATGTTCGCGGCGAGTGCCGCGCGTGGCGGGGCCGCAGCAGACTCGGCCGCTGGCTCGGGAGCGCTCCCGCGGGGGCTTCACTGGCTCGACGACATGAGCGGCGTCGATGCCGCCGCTGCCGCGTCGGGCGGTGCGGGCTGGGTGTCTGGTTGGCGCTCGGACAACGTAGGCCATGGTGAGTGGTCACGCCCGCCCCATCCACCGCCCAACACACGCGACCCGTGACCGCGTGGAACTACTCTCACGCGCAACGCGTTTTCCGCAGATGGACTGGAGCTGAACGGCTTCACGGTGAGCAGCTCGGTGACGCCGCGACAGCGCACGCTGACCTCGACCCCCTCGCGGCAGAACTCCTATTCGGCGTTTGACTCGCCCATGCTGCGCTACGGCTCCTTCACCTACGACGGGAGCGGCGTCTCGCCCTTTGTCGCCGCCACGTCGCCCACCTCCACTCTCGCCAAGCTCGCCTCGGCCGCCGATAAGGTACACGCCTGCGATCAGTGGTCTCGATGCTGTCCCGGCTGACGGGGCGCTTGGGGCTCGCCAGGACTGGCCGGAGGACCCGGACAAGCATCGCGCGCGCGTGTGGTCGGTACCGGGAAATAGCCGGGAAGACGCAACGAGCGCCGCCACGATGCCGCTGCTCACCGTGAGTCCCGCGTGCGTGATCGTCGAGATGGAGGCCGCTGACGACTTGGCCGACGGAAGCGTCGACAGCAACGGCGCCTCCCTCACCGGCAGCGGTGCGGTCAGCGCCCAGCGCGCCGCCGCTGCCGCGCAGCTGAAGCGCAGGACCGTGGTCGTCTACGAGCGCAAGAGCGGCGTCAAGCTGTGGGAGGGCAAGCGGGAGCCTGGCGTCGTGCTGCGCGAGGCGGACGACTCCTGGTACGTGCTGAGGCGCGAGGGGCTCTTCTCGCTCATCGTCGGCCAGACCCAGGAGCGACTCCTCCACAACATGATCATGGGCGGTACCGCCTTTCCCTCCCCGCCATCCGGTGGCCTCACCGTACACTAAACCGTCGTGGTCCGCAATCGTTTGCAGGCAACGCGATGCTGGCGGACAAGCTCTGCCGCATCAACGGATGGGACATGGCGGCCCTGCCGCTGCACGCGCTCGAGTTGGGCGTGCGCTACCGCCAGATCAATGTCGTCCAGTCGGCCCTGTCGTCGCTCAGCCCCATGCAGCAGCTTCCGGCCGGGCGCCTGCTCGCGCGCTTCGCCGACGAACTGCAGCCCACCACCGACCACGAGTTTGCGCACTCGCTCCTTCAAATCGGTATGCACGCTCGGTCCGCCAGCCGCGCGTTTCATTTATTATTTATTATTTATTTTATTTATGGCATATTTATTTATTTATTTATTATTTACCTCGATGTATCGACATGGCGTAGGCATGAACTTCATCGGCGACATCATCAAGGACAAAGCGGGCAGGGTGCACGCCGCCAACGCGCCAGCCGACGGAGAGGAAATGGAGCAGCTCCTCGAGTTCTCCCGCATCCTCGAGACGCTACGCGACTCCCACCTCGCCAGCGCCCGTCCGAGCCTCTCCCTGTCCATCGATCAGGTGACCGCCGCCGCTCTCACGCCTGCCTGCCTACGGCCGCCCACGCACGCACGCACGCATCGATTGACGATGGTTGGGGTTTGTGCAGGAGATGGAGGACAGCAAAAAGAGCGACAAGGTGAGGAAGGCCAAGCCCCGTTCGCTGTTCATTCCCTCGGGGCCCTCCGCCGAGGACTCCAACGGCGCGCTGCGGGTGTCTGGCAAGCACAAGCTGAACGCGAAGCTGTGGGGCGAAGTGCTCGACGGCCACATCGGCTTTGGCGGATTCGAAGAACGCTGGGAAGTACGCAGTGCTCTCTCTCTCTCTCTCTCTCTCCCTCTCTTAGGATTCGCTTTTGCTGCTTTGCAAAGCAGAACCCGCGCTCATCGAATGTTGTGGTGTGCAACAGCGCATGCAAGACGCGGAGGTGGTCAAGGAGGCCCTGCTCACGAGCGCGGTGTCGCGCGCGGTCGCGTATCTTCAGCTCCGCCACTCGGACAAGCCGCGTCCGCCGGGCGGCTACTTTGCCTACTTCAAGAAGATCGGCTTCGCCCTCGTCTATCAGGCCGTGTGCCAGGACCAGGTAGCGGCGCCCTCGCCCCTCAACGTCGTGTCCCTGTTCTGTGTCTTGACTGTTGTGCGTCGACGCGCGTGTGCCCGTGGAGGTGGAGCTGGCCCGACGCATCCTGCTCACCATGGGCGAGAATGCCGATGCCCATCTCCGTCTGCTGGCCCTCTACACCACTCGCCGCTCGGTCCGCACTCGCCTGCTCGACGCCCTGCCGTCGTCCATCTGGTCTCCCGGTACGCGCGGCTCTGCGTCTGCCGAGTCGTGTGTTGTGTTGCCTTAGATCTTACACACACACACACACACACACACACACTTCACACAGAGGAGCTGGAGACCATCGCTTTCGCGAAGAAGCTCGAGAGGCTCTACCCGAACCCCTACTACTCGCTAGAGTACATCTCGCGCTCGTCTTCCCGTCATCCCACCCTGGCCAGCTTCGCCGTGGTGCCCATCCCTTCTCTCTCTCTCTCTCCCCTCCTGCCTCTCCGCTGTGTCATGATGCATTGCCGTCGCGCTCGCGGTTGACCAACGGCTTGCGTGGCCGTCGGGCGGGCAGCTGCCCGAGAGCGCGGCGACGAGTCAATCCGTGGAGCTGTTGCGACGGGCGGACGACATCGACGACATCCTGCCCCAATCGGCAGCCCTGTACGGATTCCGCATCACCGGCACCCTGACGCCCGCCGAATCGCCTGCCCGACCCAGCAGCGACAAGTGGGAACGGTATCTCTCTCTCTCCCCTCTTTCTCTCCGCCCAGCTGCGCTGTCTCAGCTTTGCCTTATCCACAATCGACCACGCGGCCACGGCTTCGGCTGTCGACAACTCGTCTGCAGTTTCGTAATAACGTGGGAGGGTCTCCCTGTCAGGTGGGAAATCGCTCTGCCGCCGATGGTGGACACGGCGCACAAGCCCGAAGACGCGCCCGGTGGTGGGAGCGGCTACGTGCAGTTCTCGCTGGCGTGGGCCCTCGACTGGGACCAGCGCACGCGCGACCGGATCCTCGTCGAGAAGGACGCCACCCCGGGCGGCCCCGACGGCCTCGCTGCCGCCGTCGCCTATGCCGTGACCCACAACCAGCCGGCGCGCCTCACCAAGGTGCCGGCCTGGCCACTCTCACACTCGCGAGATGATCCGTGTGTGTGTGTGTGTGTGTGTGTGTGTGTGTGTGTGTGTGTGTGTGTGTGTGTGTGTGGCTTCTCACGGGCAGCGTCGGTCGTGCCACGCGTGTTGGATTTGAACTACAGATCCTGCGCAGGTTCCTCCCGGGCGCGCCCTCGAAGGACTACGACCCCGCGCCATTGGTCAAGGCCGTCGAAGAGGCGCTCCCCCTGGGCACGGAATTCATGGTATGCCTGTGCGTGTGTGGTGTGTGTGCGTGCGCGTGTGTGTGTGTGTGTGGTGAATTCGGTAGAGGAGGCGCCCCAGCTAACCTCCAGTTCGACGCGACCGTCGACAGAACGACCTGGCCGTGAATGAGCTGGCCAGGCACGGTCTGTTCCTGGGCGAAGAGAAGCGCAACGTCTCCACCCTACTGATCCGCCTGTGCAAGACGGGGCAGCTCTTCTCCCCGCCGCCCCGGCCGCGCTCCCTCGACGACGAAGACGCCGACGAGACCGACACGGACACCAAGTCGACCGACGTCGTTCCCACGACGACCGCCGGGGCTGATGCCGCTGACGTACATACCTCACGCATTCCTTTAGTCGGTCGGCGTCGACAATTGACGCTTGCCCGTGGTGTTGTTGGGCCATTGGCACAGATGGAGGGAGGCTACCTGACCGACGCCAACGTGCACGCGATCGAGCGGGAGATGGTCACGCTCTGTGCCCAGCAGGGCCTGGGCCCGTTGCTGGTGGGCTTCGTGCGCAACTACCAGCTGGCGCTCACCGAAGACGAGGCCCGCGGGCTCACCGCCCACCTGCCCGAGGTGCCTCGCTGGCTCGACCTCTTCATCCACTTCCGCCTCCACTCCGACCTCGGCGAGCTGTCGCTGACCAACGCCGCATTCCTGCGCGATGTACGCGTGTGACAAACATTTTTATTTATTTATGTATTTATTATTTAATTTAACGATTTTTTCCCTTCTTTCTTTCAGAGGGACGTGACCTTGAACGACCTGCTCAAGGAGGGCGAGCTGCTCTCCGTGCTGGGCACCCTGGCCTACGCTCCCGAGGGCGTCAAGGCCGTGCTGGCCGACCAAGTCAAAGACGATCGCTACTCAGTCGACCCCCACCTGCTCTACCGCGGTACTGCCCCCCCCCCTCTCCCTCACTCAGTGCCATGCCCCGCAACCGACCGACGACGGCTCACTCCCCGTGTTGCGCTCTTCCTCGTGGCCACACAGCGCTCTCCGGGCATCCGACGCTGCAGCAGGCCCTGTTCCCCGTTCCCCCCGCCGAGCGATCCGAACATCAAAACGACGTGGACGACGACGAGGACGCCTCGCGAGGTTCGCACGGCCACCTTCCTTATTTGGTCTCGTCTGTATGTCGTGTGTCGTGTTGTGTGATGTGTGTGTTGAGATAGACTCAATCTCGCCCGCACTGGCAGACCTGGCGTCGGGCAAGGGCGATGTCACGCTGGTGGAGCTCCTCACGGAAACGACTCCCTTTGCCGCGCGCGAGATCCTGTGCACGGCGCCGGGCAGGACCGAGGTGCCCAGCTTCCGGAAGGCCGTCAACGACCGCACGACGTCGGACGGCGAGGCGTGGGAGGACTCGCTCGACGTCCACTACTACCTGGCCCAGTCGCAGCCCTTCCACGCCTTCCATCGCATGCTCTACAACGTCAAGGAGGCCCTCTCATCCCCGCTCCTCGCGCCCTACATCACGCCCGCCGCGCTGCCCGTCTCCTTCTTCACGCGCCCGCTCCGCGAGCGCATGCCCGACGCCGAGGGCATCATACCCATCTCGCCCGACGAGGTATACCCGCCCCCAATCCGCGTTGCGCGTGTCCCATTCCTAATGTGCCGCATACTTTCCTAATAAGCAACTAACCACGCCGTTTGTCCGTTTCTGTGCAACCACCAGGAACGATATCTCTGCAAGTACGCTCGTGTTGTGGCCCTTCGGCATGCGGGGGAGAAGGCTGTCGCCGGTACGCCTGTTCTCTGATTGGTTGCATAGCAACTCCGGATATACTTAACGGCCCAATTGGCTTCTTCAGGTACGTGCGCGTGCTTCCTGCAGCTCTGCGGTCTGCCGTCGGACGACCTGGCCATCGACGCGCATGCGGCGACGCGCATCATTCGCCATACTGTGCCCACGCCGCCGTCACACGCACTCCTCGTGGACACATTCATGAACCTCACGGCCAAGGACAACTGCGCCAAAGCGCTGTGTCCCTCCTCGTCGACGCCAGCAAGCAGGTACGCTTCCCTTGCCCATTTTAATTCTTGAATTTTTTTGATTAAATTGTAAACCAATTTTCTTTATTTGTTGACTTTTTACCTTTCTTGTTACTTGTCGACCTAGCTCTACCACCGCCGGATCGATGCGGAGAAGGGAAGGGACACGCCGGTGGCGCCAGGCGAGGGGTCGGGCAAGGTGTGGGAGCTCGTGGTCGCCTTCTGCCAAGAGCACGGACTTGCAATTTCTACATGGTACAGCACACGTGCCACTTCCCTCTTATGGACTCTCGATCGTGGTTGGCCCGTTTTTAAAACGGAACGTATTGATTGGGTGGCCTCTCGTCAACCAGGTATCTGGAGCAGCTGGCGCAGGCCGGCGACTGGATCACGTTCCTGTTCGAGTCACAACGTGGCGGCTACCCGCCCGACATTCCTCTCCAGGTGGCCCGCTCGCAATTCGCCGACACGGCCGTGGGCGCCCACCTCGTGCTCGTGCTCGCGCAGCTGGCCAAGACCAACCCGCGAGGCTCGACCGAGGTACGGTCACCCTAAGACCGGGGGACACTTTATTGTCGACTTACCTAAACGCTCGTGTGGCACGCGCGCAATGCAACGCGCCGTACATGGGGGGGGGGCGTGCGACGACGATCAGGACGGGTTCTGGGACCTGGTGCTGCTGGCGCAGAAGGAGGGCGCCCGCGCGTCGTCGCGCCTGCTGGCCGGCGCGGTGAGCCACGGTCGCCCACTGCTGGCCGTGCTGGCCGCGTGCGACAAGCCCTCGGGCGACGACCTCTACCAAGTCCGCTGCCTCGTCGCCTGGTAAACCAACCAACCAACCCAAACCACCGCTGCTCGCTCGAGCCTTCTGCTAAGTCGCCCCGCCTCCACTCATCTGTCGACAATCGCGCACGCAGGTTGCTTGCGTCGGCTTCGAGGCTGATTGCGCACAAGGCCTCGTCGGCGTCGAATAAGAGCGAAAACGGTACCAAGAACAAGAGTCGCGATGCGCTCGGCAAGAAGATATCGGTCTCCGCGCCAAAGACTACGCTGCCCGTCTTGCGACAGAACCCCGAGGAATGGAACCTGGTGCGTTGGACATCCCCCTCCCTCCTCTTTACCGTCTCGTTTTCATTTCTGTCGACATTGGACCGCGCTCACTGCGCCACTGCCTCTTTTCATCATCAGGACGACCTGGGCGCAGCGGCCAAGTGGATGGTGGACGAGGGCCGCTTCCTCATTCTCCAAAGGGGCCTTCTGATTTTCGACCCACACGGCACCTTCCTCGAATACGTCCTGTTCCACCAGGTGCTCCCCCGTCCCCATTTTTTTTAACTTTTATCTTAATATATTTAAACTAACAAAACAAAAATTGATTTAAATTCATTTTTGTTGCATGAAAAATTGCAGGCGTTCGCTCAGTATCGCTTCACGGATGCTGGCCTGCACCTCGACCAGTTCGTGTCCTTGCTGCCGTCGTCAGCCTCCATCGCGCCTTCCCGTACGCCCGCCTGCCTGCACGCCTGCGTGCTCGCCCCTTTGTCACCATCATCGTCGTCATCACGCAGAATGGTGGCGAGCTCTCGGTCTGAGCCTGCTGGACGCCCTCCTCGAGAAGGCGCCGTCTGGCTACGAGCAATGGCAGCTGCTCTCCCTCGCCGCCCAGGCCAGTACCGTCGCCCCCCCAAAGCCAGTCGCGCGTTCTGTGAATTTTTGTCGACTCCTAACGTGCGCTTGGCGCGTCGCCAGATGTGTCGGAGGAGTACAAGCGGCTCCACAAGGACTTTGGCATCCTTCGCTCGGCGGGCCTGCCCTTCCGCATGCTCAAGGGCAAGCGGGAGGACGTCGTCCACGCCCTGCTCGCTGGCGGCCACTTTGCGCTGGCTCGCGAGTTCGTCTCCGACGTACGTCGAGTCTCCCCTCCCCATCCCATGCAAGCCACCTCGATCCCGCTCATCGCGTTCGCTTTTCAGGGCGAGGAGGGCAAGGAGATGCGGTCGTGGGTCACCGAGAAGGAGGTCCTGGGAAAGGTGGAGCACTACAAGAAGGCCGGCCTGTGGGAGCTCGAGCAAGAGCGCACCAAGCTCTGGAAGGTGTGCCCTAATTTTTTTATCACCTATTGTTGTATTTTTACAATTATTATTATTTTTATATTCATTTATTTATTATAATTTCGGCAGGAGTGTCACCGCATCGCAGAGCAAACCGACTGGGCCCCGGCCACGGTGGCACGCTTCTTCCTCCACCACGCCGACGACGCGCGGCGCTTGCGCAAGGTCCGCCTCCCCCCCTACCTCCCCCCACCGGACACCAGGCCTGACACAGCGCGTGTGTTTGTTATACGCGTCGACGCTTCGAACGAGAAGAACGTGAGCGAGCAGGCGCTGCTGTTGGATTTCGCGGTGTCGTTCCTTCGCCGGGTGTCGGTGGATGTCAAGCCGCCCGAGTGGGCCACGCAGGGCTGGGCCACCCGCCCCATCACGCCCGAGTTCATCCAGGAGCTCGAGAACCGCGTCCTCCTGCTCGGCATCACCACCGAGTCCGGGTAGGACACGCCGCACACGCACACGCACACGCACACGCACACGCACACGCATGGATCGGCTAACGCCTGGTGGCACAGGGACGGTTCGAGAGACATTGGAGAGGAGGGCATCGAGGAGAGCCTGCTCGATGAGATCGTGGGCAAGCTCATCAACGAGGGCAAGCTCGAGAAGGCCGCCAGCATCTGTACGCGTCTCATCTTGGAATTCACAGAGTTGGTGTGTGCTCACTTTTTTCGTTAATTATTAACAAAACATTTTCTTCTATTATTTATATTTTCTTATTTTATTTGTTTAATCGCACGCAGGCAAGCAGTTCAACATGGAGGGCAGGGACCTGATGATCGTGCGCGCTATGAACGCCATCGCCGACGGATCCGCTTCCGTCAGCTCCCTGCCCACGAGTATTGCCCCCTCCCCTCTCTCGCCTTTATTGTTGCCGGTCAATCCCACGCTCGACACTCTGTCATCGCCGACGTGCGCATTTGCTCACAAGGCACGCGCGCGCGGCGAAACCCCCGCTCCCGCACACACAGAGATCGTCGACTTGCTGAAGATCAAGTTCTACGGCCGGACCGACTTTGCCGAGGCGATGGGCAGCGGATCGGGCACGACCGGCATCCAGAAGGTCCTCGAATGGATGGCCACGCTTGTCCAGCACTGCCGGTACTCCCTGGTCGTGGGTCGTGGTCGTGGTCGTGGTCGTGGTCGTGGTCGTGGTCGTGGTCGTGGTCGTGGTCGTGGTAGCAATGAAGTGACGCAGTGATGCTGTGGTGGTCGTCTGTCACAGGCAATACGCGGAGAAGATCGTGGTGCAGTACAAGGTCGCCGTGCAGCTCTCCCTCCCGTTCGGCGACATCGACATCAAGGACCCCTACAACCTGCTCCTCTTTCTGCTCCTCAACGGCAAGGCCCTCTTCCCGCTCATCGAGGCCTTCATCACCCACTACCAGCTCAACTACGCCAAGGCACGCCCTCAGCTTTTTCATTTTCATTTTCATTTCTTTTCCCTTTTCCTGACACGACGCACGACCACAGGTGGCGGTCCACATCGCGGACTCGTATTTCAAGGCCGTGCAAAGCCAGGCACGAGGCGGGCGCCGCGTGGGGAGCCTCGGGACGTACAAGTCCTCGCCGCTGGCGGCGAGCGGCGGCGATGCCGGCGAGTCGCAGGCGACGGGAATCGACCCGGCCTGGTCCGACGACGACTTTGCCCAGTTCGTGAACCTCTCCAAGGACCCGGGCGAGGTCGGCAACCGGCTGGTCTACCTCATCAACAAGAACAAGGACCAGATCCCTCATGAATGCGAGGTATGCACACAAACTCCGTGTTGTGTGGCGTCGGAGCTCATCCACGTGTGTGTGTGTGTGTGTGTGTGTGTGTGTGTGTGTGTGTGTGTGTGCGCGCGTGTGTGTAGGTGGAGTTGCTGGTGCGGGCGCATCACTGCTTCGCGCTGGCGTGCAGCCTGCACGGTTCGGAGATGGTGCTCCATCTGGTGAAGGAGCGCGTGACGACCTACGTCGAGGCGAGGGCCTTCAAGTTGCTCGTCCGGCTGCTCACCGGCATCAAGGCCTACGACCAGCTGCGCTACCTGCTCGACATCCTCATGCAATACGACCAGTTCGAACAGGTTCCGCGCTCCGTTCTTTCTTCGCTCTTCGTTCGTTCTTTCTAGTCGCTGACCCTCTTCGCTCTTCGTTCTTTGGCGATCGTGTCTCGCACAGCTGTTGATGCGAAGCGCGTACAGGGGCACGCACGTGGATTCGCTCGAGTTCCGTATGGCCATCAGCAAGTACCTCCTCTCGTTCCACTCGGGCGACAGAGAGAAGATCATGATGATGTTCCTCGCCTTCAACATGCACCACGAGATGGGCGACTTCCTCAACAACCAGGTATTACTCATGCTCCACCGTGTGCGTGTGCATGCGCGTGTGCGTGTGCGTGCGCAGTTGAACTCATGTACATCGATCGGCAGGCACTGGAGGCCATGGAGAAGGCCAAAGCCTCGTGGGGTTCGCTCCTCTGGCGCGCCGCCCTCAGCGAGGCCATGGGCCACCACCTCGACGCGGCCGACAACTACGTCAAGGAACGGTCCTTCAAGTACGCCGCGCTGCTCCCCACATCACACGCCCGCGCTATGCACGAGCTCACCGTGGCGCACACATGCGCAGTACGGCGTCGCAGTGCCTGGCGTGGGCCTCGCTCGTCGGGCTGCAGCTCCAGCTGGGCCCCGAGGTGCGGCTGGTGGGTCTGAGCCAGGCCGAGGCGCGCAAGACCATGGGCCTGCGGCCCTTCCGCGAGGCCATCACGCTCGCCCGAGCCTACGACCTCCACCGCCTCAAGTACGCGTCGTTGAGCGCGCACATGTTGTGTGTGTGGTCTCACCGCGTGTGTGTCTGCAGCGAGTGGCTTCCGGCGGTCTACCAGCACGTGATGGTGGCTGGCCACGCGAGCTACGTGGAGGAGCTGTGGCAGCACCTGCCCTACGATGCCTCCCTCTACGCCGACATAGTTCATCGCTTCAAGGGCGACCAGCAAAGGCAGGGCCTCACCGCCAACTGCAAGAGGTTCCTCCTCGCCATCTCCGACAAGTTCATCGCGTACGCCTCTCTCCCCCCCCCCTAGCTTTGCTGCTCTACACAGCTGCGTTCTGACCGAGCCGTGTGTGTGTGTCCTCCAGTTTCGATCTGGCGCGGGAGCTGGGCTTCGACGACGTGCTGCAGCAGCTGAGCGCGCAGCACCCCGAGATCGTGGAGTGGAAGACCACCCAGCCGGCCGGCCTCTCCTCCTCCTCCTCTCCCTAATTTTGACGCATGTCTTGCGCACTTGTCCATGCTTGACAGCAAAATGACCAAAATGGTAGCCCTCTCTGTCACACACACGACTCATGAAGTGGGGGCTGGTTCGGTCTGTGCTGCTGCTGCTGCTGTGCTGGCGCTGGCCGTCTGCTGGTCTGGTCGCTCGGCCGCGCTGGCGCCGACCCGCTTCCGCTTGACCTCGCCAAAGTCGTCGTAGTCGTAGCTCTCCGGCCACAGGTCGACTCGCTGGACCGTGCACAGGCCGCTCTCGGCGTTGACGACGAAGGAGACGTTCATGACGTCGATCGACACGCCGTAGGTGCCCTCCCTGTGCCGTCGCTTCATGTGAAGCGTGCGAATGTCGAGCGCGAGCACCTCCTCGATGCACCGTTTGGCCCGCTCCCAGTCGCCCTTGAAGAAGCGCAGCGCGTGGGCGTTGCGCCGCAGGCTCTCCACGGCCTCGTCGGTCATCTCCACACGCAGCCGGCCGCCGCTCGCCTCGCCTCCCTCGCGGCTGTCGGTCTCGGCGAGCCAGTCGGCCGTGACGGCGTCGGGGAGGGCGTCGTAGCGGGCGATATAGGGCTTGACGTCGAGCACGGGCGTGTTGTGGACGAGGTCGACCCCCGACAGGTGGAGCGTGTCCCCGTCGATCGAATCGATGCGCGCAACGCTCAGGCCCACCGGGCACGGGCGGTGGGGCGTGCGCGTTGCCAGCATGCCGAGCTTGCGGCCGCCCAGTCGCGGCGGGTGAATCTTGTTGTGCGGGTTGCCCGCGTTGTTGTGGAAGAGGAAGACGAGCCACACGTGCGAGAAGCCCTCGAGCCCGACCAGCGCCTCCCTGGGGTTGGTGAGCGCCTCTGATCGGCGGAGAGTGAGGCGGCCGCGCGACGAGGGCACGAGGAGGCCCTGCCTGGGCGTGCCGTGCCGCTCCAGGAAGCACGACTCAAACAGGCCGATGGGCTGCAGCGGCACGCGGTCGAGCGGCGCCTTGCTGCTGCTGCTGCTGGCGCTGTGGCCGGCCTTGCCCTGGGCCTCCTCCATCTGCAGCCGTTCAGCTGCCGCTTTCCGCCGCCGCTTCCGCCGTGTGGGCTCTCCCTCTACGTGAACCGAATCGAGCTCCGATTGTTTCGTCGTCGCTTCGTCGTGGGTGCCACCGGACTGGGACTGGCGATACTCGAGGAGGTGAGCACCACAGAGGGGCCAACCGACCCACTGACTTCCGATTCTAAAAAATCGCGCAATGGCATCGTCGATTGCATTTGATGTAGCCTGTGCGTTCGCACGAGCAGGAGCACAAAGTGGGCAACTCCTGCCAGGTGACCCTGCTTCTAGCTCCATCCCTCAATTAGTGCTTCAGAAGGCATAACCAACGGCGTTAAAAAACACGGCCCAAAAATAGCCCCGGGCCAAATGCTAGAATTTGATGTCTGCCAATGGTCAACGGCATGCAACCCGGCTCGCGTGGCCCAATGGAAAGGCGTCCGCCTCCTAAGCGGAAGATTGTGGGTTCGATCCCCACCGTGAGCGAGCTTATCCTTTTTCGTGAAGCCTTCTGCCGCACTCATGCTGCTCTACTCTACTCACTGCTTTTTGGCAAGGTCAATGCTGTCAACCACAAAAACATGTTTGATCATTATTGCTCTTTGTAGCAGAGAATTACACGCGAAAACAGGAAGGAGCATTCCTTTGATCATTATGCGCAGCAGCGAATAAGGGTCTACCATTTCCTCCCACTGCCCGCCACCAGGGCTTTTCCTGTCCGCAAAAGCTCCTCCAGTCATTATAAAGCCCGACCCTCGATAAACCCGGTTGAAGGAGCGGTGGCGCAAAACAACACACCACGACATGCAAGATGGAGGGCTGTTGCAGCAGCACGCCTACCACGGGGACGACGACTCTGACGGCTACGGAGTGGTGGAGTGGTATGCGGGGCCCTTCATCGTGACCAGCGCTCATGCGTCCATAAACGGGGGCGTGGAAGAGGCCGACTACACGAAAGGTTTGCTTGCAGACGAGGACTGGCAACACGACGGCACAGGCACCGGTGTACAGTGGAAGGAGAAGGATAAGCTGCCAGTCGGAGGGTGGAGGGAAGTGGTGTCATACTACCGGTCTGCCGAAACATGGAGGAAGCCCAACCTCATGTACATATTTTTCTCATTCTTCCTCTACATGCTCGCCTTCTCCTATTCCTCGAGCATGATCCCTCTCGTACGTCTCTACCTTTTATTTTATTTTCCCCTTTAAATAATCAATTAAAATGTGACGTGTGTGTGACATCGACAGGTGGTCACGGACTTGTGCGACGGTGACGTGAGCGCTGCGTCGTCGGTGCAGGGCTACCTGTCGGCTGCCAACGCGGGTGCCACCCTCGTCACGGCAGCTCTGCTGGGCCTCATATCGGACAGACGGGGCCGCGTTCCGTGCCTCCTAATCTCTCTGGTACGCCTGCCCAGCGCTCTTCCACTGGTTGTAGGCCTCGTTGTTGGATTCAAGCTGAGTTGATGGCCAACAACAGGTCGGGTTCGGAATCGACATGGGAGTGCTGGCCGCAGCGCCTGTCCTCGGGTGGGGCGTGTGGCCCCTCTACATCTCTAGGGCGGCAGGCGGTGCCTGCTATGGCTTCTACACGGCGGGCTACGCCTACATCGCCGACATCAGTCGTGCCGAGGACCGCTCCAAGAACTTTGGTGCCCTTGGTACGTGTAGTCATGCCTTGACCTCGCCGTTACTGCTCGAAACAGTTTGTCTCACAAAACAAACACTCAATCACCTCCGCTCATTTGCCAGGCATCGCGATGGGACTCGGCTTCATGGCCGGCCCAACAGTCGCGGGCTACCTAGGAGAGGTACTCCCGTGAGTGACCCAAACGAGCGCCAATATCGTTGCTAATACTGGTCTCTCTCTCTCTCTCTCTCTGTGTGTGTGTGTGGGCAGTTGAACTTGGCGATTCCGCTGTTGGTGGCGGTGTGCCTGACGACGGTCAACATACTGTTCGTGGGGTTCGTGATGGTAGAGTCCAAGGGGGAGGAGAAGACGAAATGGGAGTGGCGACGCCTTAACCCGCTCCGATCGTTCGTCATGCTCCTCGACAGCCGTCTCGCGCTGGGCGTAGGTACGGGGCGCCGAACCACTCCATCACCAAGCAGTGAGCCGCCTCCTGTTTCCGGCCCCTTCTCACTCGTCTTTTTGGTCTGTCGGTCCCGCGTAGCCCTCACGTACTTCCTGATGTTCCTGGCCGAGGAGGGCCTGATCGCTGTCTTTGTGCTGTTCCTCGAGTACAAGTTTGGTTGGGGCTCACTCGACATCGGCATCTGCATGTCCGTGTTCGGCCTCACCTACTGCGTCTCTCAGGTACGCCAAAACAAATCAATTTTTTAAAATATAAATCAAGCTTAATTTTAATTCGTTGATTTATTTGTCAAATGGGTTCGCAGGGAGTCTTGATTCGTTACCTCTTGCCGTGGCTCGGCGATCGCAAGACGCTCCTCCTCGCCATGCTCATCGACGCTGTACTTGCTCCACTTCTTTCTGCACACGATCTTGATCGCCGGCGATGTGGGCCTAACAACGCACGCCTGCGCGCAGCTGAGCAGCTGGCCGTACGCGTTGGTGCCGAGCGGGTACTACCTGTATCCGATCATGATCTTCCGCAGCGTCGCCTTCTTGGCCATGCCGGTCAGCAAGGGCATCATCTCCAAGCAGTACGGCATGGCCCAGCAGGGCGAGCTCATGGGCGTGCTGTCTGGTCTCAAGACCATCACCGCGTTCGCCGGCCCGCTGGTCTATAACAACCTCTTCACCTACTTCACCACCGGAGACCCCTGGCCCACCAAGGACCCCGGTAGGCGCCTGCTCTGCTCTGCTGTGCTTTGTTTGTTGGCGGCCAGTGCCACTCATGGGGTCACATTGGTCTACCACTTCACAGGACTGGTGTACTACATCGCGTCGGCCAACTTTGCGGTGGCGTTCTTGGCGTGCTGTATCGTGTTCTGGCTCTTCCCCGAGACCAAGGCGACGGCCGTCGTTGGGACAGCAGCGACGACGACCGAGGACAAGGGGTGGGAGAGCGACTTTGGCATCGAGGGCGAGCGCCTGCGTTCCGACATCGCTGGGCTCCTCGACCATTCGTCTACCGACGGAGACGACGAAACTCACTACCATTCCCGCCAACGTCTTGTATGAATACCTGCGGCTGCTCTCTTCCGATGTCTCAACACGATGAGTAGCGGCGTGTAACATTTTTCTAGTCTCCTTCGGGGCAAAACAACAGAGCTCAGCTACAGCTTCCTGAGAAGAGTGATACCCCCACAGGTTTGATGTCGGCCCAAAAACTCTGGAGGTGACGGGTATCGATCCCGCTGCCTCTCCGATGCGAACGGAGCGCTCTACCATGTGAGCTACACCCCCAGATCTTAATCTTTAGTGAGGCAAACACCGCGGTTACAGCTTACAATATTTAATTTCGCACCTGCGTGGGTAGAGTGGCCGCCCTGGCTCCTGGTATGCTGGCTGAGCCACTGCTGCCAGTTGGGGTAAAGATCTGCACCCGAGCTCAGATACGCAAGGTGGGCGTGATTGGCTTTCAGTTCGCCGCAACAAAAAAAATACAATTTTCGTTACCTTCGCCGAATGTAAACTGAAAAACCGGCCCTTTAGGGCCAGAAACGAATGTGCTTTCGTTGTTGCGGCTGAATGGTACTTCGCGGACGGCAAGGCCGGGTCCTTAAAAGCCGGGACGACGAGGCCAGTGTTCATCAACTCTACACCTGAAGACCTTCACAACTACTACAACTTAAAATGGCCGGAATGATGCAAGCAATCAAGTGCGTGGTGGTCGGCGACGGTGCCGTCGGTAAGACCTGCCTTCTGATCTCGTACACCACCAACGCCTTCCCCGGCGAGTACATCCCTACGGTCTTCGATAATTACTCGGCCAACGTCATGGTCGATAACAGGGCCATCAACTTGGGTCTCTGGGACACGGCCGGTCAGGAGGATTACGATCGCCTCCGCCCGCTGTCCTACCCGCAGACCGACGTCTTCCTTATCTGCTTTTCCGTCACATCACCTTCGTCCTATGAGAACGCTCGCAACAAGTGGAACGCCGAGATCACGCACCACTGCTCCGCTGCTCCCAAGCTGCTCATCGGCACCAAGATCGATCTCCGTAACGACGCCGACACCATCGCCCGCCTGGCCGACAAGCGCATGCAACCCATCCAGCCCGATCAGGGCGAAAGGTTGGCCAAGGAGATCGGTGCCTACAAGTACGTGGAGTGCTCGGCGAGGACGCAGTATGGCTTGAAGACGGTCTTCGATGAGGCCATTCGCGTCGTACTCAACCCACCCGTTCTCAAGAAGGAACCCAAGAAGGGAAAGTGCTCTCTCTTCTAAACGAAGCAAGGCTGCTACACCTGTACATTGAACAATTTTGACCAAATGAAGGAGTTTAACCACGTCTTGCGTCCTTATCCTTTAATGGAGCTGCGAGCTTGGTGACGTGGCGGACGGCCCGCCGACGTGGCGGTGCACCTGGCGCGACCGGAGTTCGTTATCGTCGGGTGGAACCAAACCAGTGTTCTGCAAGCATGGGGCGGAGCGGCGAAGTGCTGCGGTGGCTAGGGATGCTGTTGGGGCTGTGTGGCATCTATGGCGTTGTTGTGGCCTTCACGCCCCTGACTCCCCGCCAGTGGGTCAGGTAAGTCCAGGCAGTACTATCCAAAGTTGCACGGCCCAGTGGTTGACTTCATGGGAGGGGCAGTCTGAGTAGCGGCATGTCCGTTGCGGATGAGGCCCAACTGCATGCGGACGTGGGCGTTGTACTCGGCTACTCCCTTGACAACGGCTCTGTGTCTCCAGTGCTCGCGAACAGGTTGCGCGACCCATTTTGACGTGGCCGGGAAAGGCCAGTTTTAATAGCCTTTACACGCAGGTTGCAGAAGGGGGCCGAGCTGCTGCGCCTGGGCAAGGTGCAACGGCTCATCCTCTGTGGAGGCCTGCAGAACCGCACGGTCCAAGCTCAGGCGATGGCTGATTGGCTGCGCCGGCACGCAGAGATCGATGAGTGCGCACCCTCAGCTCCTGATGAGTCGCTCCCCACTAACGTGTCTCGGTTTTGGGCTTGGGTGGTCCGCCGCACGAAGGGGGAAGCTCATACTGGAGCCGCTGAGCAACAACACCATACAGAATGCACAAGAGGCCATGAAGATTGTTCAAAAGCATGGCTGGACGCACATTGTGGTGATCACCTCTTCTTTCCATCAGCTCAGGTCTGGGCTTGTGTTCCAAGCGCTGAGCCCACCATCAGTACAGTGCTCTCATAGCTTGCAAACGCGCACCATGCCAGCCCAACCAAACAGCCCACTCACTCGCCACTTGCAGGTTCAGATCATGATTGCGCGGCACTGTGATGATGAAGAGGTGTCCCGATGGCATGGGCAGTGGGACTTTGTAAGGGAGTGCGGCGCTATACTCAAATATCTTGTGGTGGGCCACATCCACGTGTGGCCCACACTGCGCCTCCTGTCCCTAGCTTTGTTGAGCCTCATCGCAGCGATGGAGTGAGTTGCCAACAATTTAACAAGATTAAATTTTTGTTCAAGTTGGATGTACAAGTGGTTGTAGAGACACCTACAAGCAAAGCAAATGGGACAGTGGAATGCCCTGCAGCGCTTCTTAGCAGAATAGCGAAGGCGATCCAAGAAGCCGCTGGATACGGCCATACACAGGAGATGGGTGGTGCTGTTGGATACGGCCATACTGCGCAGAAAGCACCGCTTCCCATCCGAACAGCGAAGTTAAGCTGCGCCAGGCGGTGTTAGTACTGGGGTGGGCGACCACCCGGGAATCCACCGTGCTGTATCCTTTTGGCTCTTGCAATGCAGCTTGGTGGTGCATCACCCTTGTTCCTTTTATAAAAGATAAATAGATTCATTTTGCATCATTGCGTGAGCCTCCTTGGCCACTCAGTGACTCTTTTTCTGTAGACAGCACCTGTCTGTGAAGGTGTCCTAAATGTCTGTAGCTGCATGACTGCTGATTTGACTGTTGAAAACTGTAGACATTTCAAGAAGGGGCAGTGTCTCATTTTCCTGAACACTCAGTTCAAAGATAGAACAACATTGTGGTGTAATTGTTCTGGTCAGAGAGCAATGGCTTGGTGACTGTTGCAGAGGGTGATGACAACTGGTTGATCAATAAAGAGGAAGTTAAGGAAGACATGAAGCTCTGGCTGACATGGTGCCTTTAAATTCTCAATAACAGTGTCAAGCCAGTCATCAAGCTTGCTGATTGACATTGATGGTTGTATGTATTCACTCTGCTGGGGAAGGATTTGAATCAAAAGCTGCCAATTGACTCAGGTGAGCTCTGGTATGTTTGGACACAGCAAAGGACAGCCTCCTGGTTGGAGAAGCTTGTAGCATGTTGACAGCCACTTGACCAAGTCCATCACTTCTCATCATTTTGACAGCAATGGGCACCATATTCACCAATAGTGTCATCTAGTGTCAAGAATCACATGGTTCCACAAAATCTATCTGGGAGCTTCTCACCATCAGATGGTCTAATGTATGCAGCAGTCCTAATATGGAGTGAGGCAAAAAGGAGACAAGAGCATAAGAAGGATATGTAGGGGAAAAGGATACAGCACGGTGGATTCCCGGGTGGTCGCCCACCCCAGTACTAACACCGCCTGGCGCAGCTTAACTTCGCTGTTCGGATGGGAAGCGGTGCTTTCTGCGCAGTATGGCCGTATCCAACAGCACCACCCATCTCCTGTGCTGACAGTGGCTTCTTATTGGAGTGGTTTAAGCGTATGTGCGCGCCTGTGCGTTGTGTTGACCTCCTAGGAGCGCACTACAATCTCTCGCACGGAGGCACGGAGACGCTGACTCCAATGCCGTTCCTGCACTACTCGACCATTCCGCCTCACACCCATCCCGCCACTCCACCCGCCGTTCTCGCAGACGATGCCGCCCTCTCCCTGCCGTTCGCCACAATGGTGGTCGGGCAGATGTGCACAAAGAATATTGTGGCTCGTTCATCAGCCCGAATTGCCAGTGCTTCAGAAAAGACCGGAGAAGGGCTCGAAGAGGAACGGCGAGTACGCGAGGGCGAGCACTTTTGCCAACTCGACCAGCACGTATGCCATGTGCTGCCAGCTCTGCGCCTTTGGAAGGGCCGTGCCCCTGATGAACAGGCTGCACGCGTGCATTCGACATCAAGCGAAGAGAGAGAGAGAGAGAGAAGTGGTGTTAGTTATTTTGCCATCCAGATAAAGCAGAGAAGCGACGCGAACGCCTGCAGGCGTCATCAGCGACAGGGCGGTGGATGCGGCGCACCGAGCGCGTTCGTCGAGGAGCGGCTGCAGCCACAGGGACTGAAGGGCAACGATCAGGATGGGCGTGAGACAGACTCCGAGCGCCAGCGTGCCTGGTCATGGGCATGCGTGTGTGCGTGTGTGTGTGTGTGTGTGTGTGTGTGTGTGTGTGTGTGTGTGTGTGTGTGTGTGTGTGTGCGTGTGCGGAGGATCGCTATGGTTAGTGCGTGCGGACAGGCAATGGTAGCGCGGGAAAGGGAGGAGTACCGGGTGAACGGGCGACGAGGTCCTTCGCGGTGAGAAGGAACGCGCCGAGAGCGAACACGATCTCGACGCGATTGAGGGCGTGGAAGACGTTCCGGCCCACGTCGAGACCCACCACACGCGTGATGAGGTCGGCCCTGAACTTGACCCACGATTCGAGGAACGAGATGCCTGCCAGAGGGGCGCGGTCATGTGAGGAGCTGTGGGCGGCATGAGCGCGTGCGTGCGAGAGTACCGAGCACGAGGCCGAGCCACACGAAGCTGAGCGCGGCGTGTAGGAGATGCGTTGCCGGCGGCTGCTGGGCGGCAGACGCTTGCTGAGTCTTGGGGGCGTTGAGCACGAAGTAGGCCGCCCCGGCGGCGCCCACGGCAGCCGCACCTGTCGCCCCACACAAACGCGGCAGAACGTGAGGCCTCAAAGAGAAGAACAGATAAAGCATATAAAAAACGAGTGCAGCCGAACCCAAAAACACGGCGATGTTGGTCTTGGGCCGTGGGTTGATTTTCTTTCCGGGCTGGTCGCCTGCAATCTGCTTCTTGCCCTTCATGTTCTCACTTTGTTGTTATGAATTGATAATTTATTTTTTATTTTGTTTGTTACCTATTGGTGCCTCGGAGGTTTCGGAAATTCGCGGAACTTTAAGGTAGCGGCGTTCGGTTGTTCGGGTCGGCCGGCGGGAAAACTTGTGCCGCAACAAAGGAGCAGCTTCCTCAGTTGGATCCTAACCAGGCGGCTGACTTCCCACTACCGCGAGCGCTTCTACTACTCGGCAGCCGTGCACTGCCCTCTTGCATCCACTCCTCCCCGAAACGCAAATCAGTCGAATTGATTCGGCTCGAGGACGCGTTTTACTTGCAGGCAGGTGTACCCACGTTCATCTCGCGAGCATTCACTTTCAGGAGTCCTGGCATCGTCCACGTTCAGCCGAAGTTCGGCCCTACGGCGCATCTTCAAGGCTTGCCTGCTCATCGAGCAGCGAGGAGCCGCTCACGGGCGCTAACGCCACCTCTCGTCACCCCACTCGCACCAAATAATCAACAAAACCTAACTCCCCAGCCACCGGGAGATGTCGAACCTCCCGCCATCTTCGAGAGATGTCGAGCAACAAGACCACAACGACGATGGATCACCACACGAAAACGAATCAATAATGCGGGCCCGCTCCACTCATTCCGTCGATTACGGCTCCTTTGATGGATCTCTCGGCGAAATGGAAGAGATTGAGATGGATAAGCTCAGGAAGCGCGACAAGCCCAAGATGCTTTTCCCTTTCAAACGCTTCGGTATCTCCGTCCCGGCGTCCATCAAGCCGCTGCTCACCTTCGAAGCCATCAAGATTGCCGTCATGCTCGCCTTCTTCTTCACCGCCTTCGCCTTTCTCTCGTCCCAGAGCGAACCCGACGACTCCGACACCCATCTCGTCGGCGTTTCCTCCACTCAACGCTTCATATCCTTTCCCCCCATCTCCTCTCCCTTCTATTCTTTTGCGTCTTTCGTGTGTGTGTTTCTCTCTCTCTCTCTCTGTGTGTGTGTGTTATAAGTAGAGCACTTTGGTTTGGCCTTAACTTGCATGTAACGTCATGAACTTCACGATAAGCGAGAACAACGTCGAGCTGGAGACGCGGATGTCGATACAGAAGCTGCTTAACCCTACGCGCAAGGAAGAGGACGTGTTCTTCCGGCTGCAGAGCCAGTGCGGTACGGCCGGGAACGACTCGTGGGCCGAGGTTGACAGCCTCGTCATCGAGCTCCAACACGATTCTGAGCTGCACGGCAAGCACTACTTTACGATCCCCGAGGAGATCCGCCACTGCCCGTCCCTGCGCATGGTCGTCCAGACCAACAGCACCGTACCGCCTCTTCGCTTTCTTCTTCGTTCTTTGCCTTCGTCTTCGTTCTTTTTCGTTTTCGTTATTAATTAATTAATTGCTTCTGTGTCCGTGTGCGCAGAGGCCGATCGCCATGCAGCTGCAGTTCATCCTGCTCAAGGGAGTGGTCAGGGCCGAAATCACGCTGGGTCTGCTCATCCTCGTGGCCGTCTACGCCATCATCATCTTGGACCTGCTTCACCGCACGGTGGCTGCACTGCTCGGGTCCTTCTTGGCCGTGGGTACGTCGTTTATGTTTTCATATTTATTAAATATTATCAATGTTTTTACTTAATTTTATCATCATTAATGTCGACTACCCTACAGCACGTGTGCTGTCCCAGTCCATTTTCTATCACTAGGGCGGTGATGGCCCTGTTACTGATCGTCGGTGTCTCATGCTTGTGCGTGTGTGTTCTCTCTCCAGGTCTGCTCTCCGTCCTCCACGAGCGACCGAGCTTCTTGACGATCATGTCATGGATAGACTACAACACGCTCAGTCTGCTGTTCGGCATGATGGTCATCGTCGGTCTCCTGCGCGACACAGGCTTCTTCGAATTCGCTGCTGTCAAGGCCTACAAGATCGCCCAAGGCAACTTCTGGAAGTACGCAGCCGCACACACGCACACACGCACACACGCACACACGCACACACGCACACACGCACACACAACCGCACACGCACACACGCACACACAACCGCACACGCACACGTGCCCGGCTTTGCGTGGCCTGACCCTCCGTCCTCTTTCTTCGAATACAAACAGGTTGCTCGTGGTCTTGTGCTGCTTCACGAGCGTGGTGACGGCGTTCATCGACAACGTGACGACGATCCTCCTGTTCGTCCCGGTGACCATCAGTTTGTGCAAGGTGACCGACCTCGATCCGCTGCCCATCATCGTCGCCGAGGTCATCTTTGCCAACATTGGCGGCACGGCCACCGCCATCGGCGACCCGCCCAACGTGCTCATCGTCAACGGCTTCGAGAGCTCCGGTAAGTGCTCTCCGCTCTCGCGTGGCGCTTGCCAAATACAAATAAATAAAATAAAATAAATAAAGAGCAATAATAACGAGGCTTGGGCGATGCGTGTGTGCAGGGCTGGTCAACTTTGGCAGCTTCGCGATTCACGTGGCTCCGGGCATCGTGCTCATCATTGTGATCATGTTCTTCTTCCTCAAGTATCTCTATCGCGACAAGCTCCGCCGGCAGCCCAACACCAAGCGACTCAAGGAGATCGCCATCTGGAAGCTCACCGTCGAGAAGATTCGCGCCTACGAGGGCGAAGAGGAGAAGCAGATTCGACGCAAGCTCGAGGACCACGTCAGACAACTCGTACGTTTTATTTTAATATCTTTTCCCTTTTTATTTATTTTATTTTCTATTTTCTATTTTCTTGTTCACTCCTGACGGGCGCTGTGCGTGTGTGCGCGCGACTGCAGGAAACGGCCGCTCTCGCCCGCAAGCCGATGACGGTGAACCTGGGCGAAACGGCCCAGAAGGTCGACGTCAACGAGCTGGAGCGCAAGTACACCATCACCGACCGGCCGCTCTTCTACAAGTGCGTGGCGGTGCTGGCCGGCGTGATCTCCCTCTTCTTCGCCAACTCCTTTGTCGACACGCACCTGAGCTTGGCCTGGATCGCGCTCATTGGCACCATGACCCTCCTGGTCCTCGCCAACGTGAAGGACATCAACGTCGTCCTCGAAAAGGTGACCTTTTTAAATATTGTTATTACAAATTATATTTTTATTGTTCTTTGTTTTTGTGACGGGATGTCTTATTACTTTTATTAATTTTTATCATTTTATTCATTAATTTTTAAATAATAATAACAAGCGTGTTGTGTTCTCATCGCTCTATGCGTGTGTGTGGTCTGCATGTGTTACAGGTTGAGCTCGGCACCCTGCTGTTCTTCGCTGGCCTCTTCGTGCTGATGAAGTCGCTCGAGGAGCTGGAGGTGATGGCCTTCATCGCCAACAACACGGCCTCGCTCATCTCGCACGTGCCCGAAGGTACGACGCGTCTCGCCATCACGTTCAGCGCGCGACACGAACAAATCTTGTTGACGACTTCCCATCTTTGATGTCGCGTGTGTGTGCGCGCGCTAGGCAACATGCGCCTGGCGGCGGCCATCATCATGATCATCTGGGTCGGCGGCTCGGTGGGCGCCTTCATCGACAACATTCCCTTCACCCAGACCATGATTCCCATCGTCCTGCGCCTGACCAGCGGTGACCTCGGGCTGCCCCTCACGCCCCTCGTCTGGGCTCTCGCCTACGGCTGCTGCATGGGCGGTACGCCCACCAACACACGACACAACGCGCGCGCACACACAAACGGTGAAGGCACGACTGCTTACGCTGGGAGTGGTGTTGGTGGTGAACAGGCAATGCGACGCTGATCGGCGCCTCGGCGAACGTCGTGGCGGCGGGTCTGGCAGAGCAGCAGGGCTACAACCTGTCGTTCAACTACTTCCTCAAGACGGGCCTGCCCT
This sequence comes from Acanthamoeba sp. SK_2022b, assembly GCA_027943245.1. NCBI lineage: Eukaryota > Discosea > Longamoebia > Acanthamoebidae > Acanthamoeba > Acanthamoeba sp. SK_2022b. Next base: position 38,725 of record JANDJZ010000493.1, read on the forward strand.
GCTGTATGCTCTCGCTGGCCATCGCCACCGTCTACCTCCTCGTCACCCACGTCCTCATCCCCTGGTATTAGCCTCTCGACCGGTCCCGCACGTCGCCGTCTTCGTTCTTCTCTCTTCGTTTCGTTCTTTTTTTTCCCCATTTTTTGTTCAATTAAAAATCCAAAGTAATTATTATCTTTTATTTACACACATACTTCTCGTCGATGGGGGGGGGGCAAAGCGTTGGGCTCACGGTTCGATCCACACGAATTTGTGGTTCTGTTTCTGCTCCTTGTGCTTGGCATGCGCCAGCAGCCGCTCGCTGCTCGTTCACACAACCATCAGCTCCCTGAAAGGCAGCCAGAAAGGGAGAAGGGGGGGGGGCACCTGTAGGCGAGGAGTTGTATGCGGAGGTTGCAGATGTCGGCCAGGAGGTCGAGGTAGCGCGCCTTGGCTTCCCGCTTCTGGCGGCGCTCGGCAGCCGCCGCGCGCTGGACGACGCCCTGGTCCTGCGTGCCCAGGCCGGGCTGGTGCCGCCGCTCTTGCTCCTCGTCGGCCGCGTTGGCCGCCGCCAGGGCCTCCTTGCGCCGCTCGATCTCGGCGTGGATGTCCTCCAGCTGCTGGTTGCTCAGCTCCATCAGCTCGGCCGGCTCCGGCAGCGCCAGCTCCTGTGCGCTGTCGTCACCATCGCCGTCGCCCTCGTCATCGAGCCCCTCTAGCTCTCGCGTTTGCTGTTCGTCGGCGACCTCGGCGGCTGCCGTCTCCTGTCGCTTGCGCTCGAGTCGGAGACGCCTGTCCTCGGCGGCCTGCTTCCGTTCGCGCACCAGCCGCGCGTTGACCCTCTCCAGGCTCGCCTCGTCGAGCGATCGACGCAACTCGTCCACCTGACCCCCGCCCGACAGTGTTCGTCAACCGCGCACGCGCGCGGCGCCGCCAGAAGCGGAAAGGCGCGCACCTCGAGGAGGAGGGAGGCCATCTCGCATTCCTCGCGCGAGGCGGCCTTCTGGAAGCTCTCCTCCTGCGATCGCAGGCACTGCAAGTCCAGCTTTTGCTGGTCTAGACCATTGGGATCGATTGGGTGAGGCACGCCTTCCAACGCCACATGGCACGCCAATGCCACGCGGAGAGGGAGGGCTCGCGTTGCGGGGGGGGGGGGGCGCTTCGAGTACCGTTCTCGTGGCCGAGGCGGGCGACGTCGGCCTGGAGCTTCTTGACTTCGGTGACGAGGATGTCCTTCTTCACTCGCAGCTGCGCGTAGCCTACACACGCCAGAGATGCGGTCGGGTCAGTCTTGTTTGCGTTGCACGCAGCGACGGCGTGTGTCGCGTGTTTTGTGGGCTTGCCTTGCTTGAGCGTCTGCAGCTGGCGATCCTTTTCGTGGATGATGGCCGTCAGTTGGCTGCTGCCGGCCGCCTGCCCCCCGGAGCCTCCCGCGGCGGTGGCCGCCGACAGATGGGCTGTCGCGTCAATCAGAACACGACGGCAGCGACAGGGGAGAGGGCGTGGGAGAGCAAGGAGAGAGGGGGGAGGGGCACGGAGCGGTCACCGTCGAGCTCGGCCACTCGTTTCTTGAGGACCTCGTTCTCGGCCTCGGCCGTGGCGGCTCGCTTCTCGGCCTCCAGCCTCTGCTCGCGCTCGGCCTTGGCCTGCCGCTCCAGCTCGCCCACCTGTGTTGGCGTACACCGCCCGCCGCCGCCGCCGCCGGCGAGTGAGAGCTTCGGTGGATTTGGGGGAGGGAGGGGAGAGGGGAGGGAGGAGGTACCCGCGAGTGGAGGAAGCCCATGACCAGCTTGTCGGACTTGATCTGTTCCATGGCGTCCTCACGATTCGAGAACTCCTCCCACTCCTGGATCGCGTGCGCGTGCGTGTGCGTGTGCGTGTGCGTGTGCGTGTGCGTGTGCGTGTGCGTGTGC
>JANDJZ010000495.1:0-5000 GCA_027943245.1 Acanthamoeba sp. SK_2022b
CCACACCACAAACAGCAACATCACCACCATAACATCAACAACGAAACCACAACACCACTACACAACACCAGCACCACACCAGCACCACACCATCTCCACAATACTACCACCACATCACAGCACCACAAGCACCACAGCACCACCACACCATCACAACAACAACACCACAGCAACACACCATCACCACAACAACTTCACACCACACCATCACAGCACCACATCACCACTAAACCACCACACCCTCACAACAACAACACCACAGCACCACACCATCACACCATCACAGCACCACATCACCACATCACCATATCACAGCACCACATCACCACAGCACCACCACACCATCACAACAACAACACCATCCACAACAACTTCACACCACCACACCACACCATCACCACACCATCACAACACTACGGCTAATCGCACCATCACACCGTCACCCTGACACCACCATCACCACAACGCAACACTTCATCACCGTCACCGCAACACCACAACATATCACCACCATCACCATCCTGCACCATCGCACAACAACATCACCATCGCCGCACCGGCGCCACAGCACCAGCTGCAGCGCAGCAACACCTAGCACACACCCGCAGCACCACACCACAGCACCGCCGCACCACAACACCACCACCACCACCTGCCGCCACCGCTACCACCACCGCCTTCTACCACCACCACCACCACCCACCACCACCACCCACCACCACCACAACATCACTACCACACCACCACAACAACACAACAACCCCACATCACAACCCACAACACCACCACAACACCACAACACCACAACACCACAACACCACCATAACATCACTACAACTTCACCACAACATCACAACAACTACACCACCACACCATAACACCACAACAACATCACCACAAAACCACAACACCACCACACCAACACCACAACATTACACCACCACAACACCACAACATTACACCACCACAACACCACAACATCACCACCGCCACAACACCACCACACCACAACACCACAGCATAACACCGTCACTACACCACCACCACCACCACCACACCACACAACACCATCCCCAGAGGGGACCCCTTCCCAAATTGGGGTAGGGCCTATGGCCCGCCTGTGGGTGTGGATGTGTCACACCATCACAACACCACCATCACCACACCACCACAACATCACCACATCACCACATCACCACCTCACAACCTCAACAACACTACATCACCACCACACCATCACCACTACACCACCACAACACCACTACAACACCACCAGACCATAACCACTACACCACCACCACACCACAACACAAACACCACACCACCACACCATAACCATACACCACCACATGACCACAACGCCAACCCCACGTCACCACAACACAACACCACCACATCACCACACCATAACCATACACCACCACATGACCACAACGCCAACCCCACGTCACCACAACACAACACCACCACACCTCCACCACATCACCACAACAACACAGCATAACACCGTCACTACACCACCACCACACCACAACACAAACACCACACCATCACAACACCATCACCACACCATCACAACACCACCACATCACCACAACACCACCACAACACCACCACAACACCATCACCACACCACCACACCGTCACCACAACATCACCACAACATCACCACAATAACACCACACCATCACCACACCACAACCTCACCACAACACCACCACATCACATCAGTTCCTCTACGCCACCACAACATCACCACAACACCACCACAACACCACCACAACACCACACCATCACCACAACACCACCATACTACAGCACCACCACAACACCACCGCACCACAACAATTCCACAACACCAAAACACCACCATAACACCACCATAACACCACCAAAACACCACCATTGCATAATCAAGACTACAACACAAAACAATACCCCCATCCATCACCACCACAACACCAACATCACCACACCATCACAACATAACCAAAGCATCACCACAACACCACAACACCTCATACCACCACAACATCACCACAGCACCACAACACCACCACACCACCACTTTTCCAGCAACACTATCACCACAACAGCCAGCACAATCAGCACCACACCATCAACACCATTACAACACCACACCATCAACCACAACCACAACCACAACCACAACCACTACCACAACCACTACCACAACCACTACCACTACCACTACCACTACCACAACCACTACCACTACCACTACCACTACCACTACCACTACCACTACCACTACTACCACTACCACTACCACTACCACTACTACCACTAACACTACCACTACCACTACCACTACCACACCCACACCCACAACCACAGAATAACACAATACCACCACATCATCACCACCACACCATCACTACACCACCCAACACCATAACACCACAACACAACCACCCCACAACACCACCACACCACAACACAACCACACCACAATACCACCACACCAAAACACCACCATACCACAACACCACCACACCACACCACCACCACAACACCATCACCACAACACCACCACCACACCACCACCACAACATCACAACACCATCACAACAGCACAACGCCACCACATCACCATCACAACACCATCACAACGCCATCACAACACCATCATCACAACACCACAACATCACCACACCAACATCACCACAACACCACCACAACACCCCCACAACACCACCACAACATCACCACAACATCACCACAAAACCCCAACCACAACACTCACCACCACATTACATCCGCACACAACCACCACAACACTACACCACCACCACACCTCAACACCACACCACAACACTACACCACCACACTACCACCATAACATCACCACAATACCATTACTACACCACAATATATCACCACCACCACCACCTGACCACCACCACCTGACCACCACCACCTGACCACCACCACCACCTGACCACCACCACCACCACACCACCACCACACTACCCAACACCACCACACCACACCACACCACACCACACCACACCACACCACACCACACCACACCACACCACATCACACCACACCCACACCACACCGCACCACACCGCACCGCACCACACCACACCACACCACACCACACCACACCACACCACACCACACCACACCACACCACACCACACCACACCACACCACACCACACCACACCACACCACCACAACACAAGACAACAGCACCACACTACGACAACCACCACCACCACCTGACTACCACCACCACCACACCACAACACAAACCCACAATAGCACCACAATCTCCCAACAAGTACAAAACCACCACAACACAAGACAACAGCACCACACTACGACAACCACCACTTGACCACCACAACACTGCCACAACACCCAACCACACGACCACAAAATGAACATTACCACCACAAAACCACCACCACAACCAATAGCACCACAATCTCCCAACAAGTACAAAACCACCACAACACCACCACAACACCATAACATGGCCACACATCATCACACAACCACATCATCACCACAACACCACACCATCTCCACAACTATGCAGTAGTGGGGATGGTGCTGTGGTGGTGATGTGGCGGTGGTGTGGTGTTGTGGCGATGTTGTGGTGATGTTGTGGTGATGTTGTGGTGATGTGGTGTTGTTGTGGTGGTGTTAGGGTGATGATGGTGTGGTGTTGTGGTCTTGTTGTGATGATGGCCTAGTGGTGATGTCACCACCATAACACCACAACACCACAACCACAACACCACAACACCACAACACCATCACCACAACACCACTACACCAAAACCACAACTACAACACCACCACTACAACACCACAGCAGCATTACAACCAGAACACCACCACCACAACATCACCACCATAACAACATCACACCCACAACATCACCACCACCACAACACCACCTTAACACACCAACACCACAGCACCATAACAACGTTGCCACCATCACCACAACACCACAACTCCACCACCAGCACCACAACACCACATCACCACAACATCACCACAACATCACCACACACCACAACACCACCACAACACCACAATACCACACCACAATACCACTCCACAATACCACTACAACACAACACCACCACAACATCACCACCACAACATCACCACCACTACCACCACTACATCAACATAACACCACAGTAACACCACAACACTACAATAGCACCACAACATTACCACAAAACCACAACCACAAAACCAGCACAACATTACAACCACACCACCACAACAACACCATCACCACAACACCACCATCACCACAACACCACCACACCACACAACACCACAACACCATCACCAAATCACCACCTCACCACCACCACACCACCACAACAATACCACAACACCACAAAACCACAAAATCAACACAACACCACAAAACCACCACATCACAACACCACACCAGCACCACAACACCACACCAACACCCCAGCACCACAGCAGCATCACCACAACACCACATTACCACCACAACACAACATATCACCACACCACCACCACAATACTACACACCAGTGCCACACCACAACACCACCACCATATGACATCACCACAACAACACCCACCACAATTATATCACTACGGTAACACCACCACCATTCATCACCACAACCTCACCATTTCCCCACAATACCACCACAACACCAGCATTATACAACAACAACAACTCTACAACACCAAGACAACATCACTACTTGTGGTGGTGGTGGTGTGTGATTTACGCTAGTGTGGTAGAGAGTAAGGTATGAAGTAAGAAAAGACAGTCTTATCACTATTATACATTACACTACACCACAACACCATCACACCATCACAGCATCACCACCACAACGCCACCACCACAACAACATCATCACAGCACCACAGCCACAGCACCACAGCACTACAGCACCAAAGCACCACACCACACCACCACCACAACATCACCACAACAATATTACCACAGCACAA
>JANDJZ010000495.1:10000-33321 GCA_027943245.1 Acanthamoeba sp. SK_2022b
GTTGGCCAAACAAGAATCAAATTAGAATTCAAAGCCAATGCAATCCATCGCAGAGGATGACGCGAGAGTGCGGGACTACTACTCCCAAACGCTCGGTGCTGACCAATTTGGCGTAGTTGTGAAGCACATTGATGAAAGCCGCGGGAAAGGCTGCTTCGCCAAGGTCTCCTTTGAAGAGCGCGCCGTGGTATTCCGTGATCGTTCTCTCGCCCGCTTGCAATCACGCAAGCAAACGTTGGATTGTCCCAGGCCGACCACGAGCCCGGTGTATTGTCGCCCCGTCGCCACCTGCGAGAATTGCTGCCGGTCCGTAGCAGCGCGCGGCCCGCTGCTTGCTGCCCCCCCCCCCAACCACTACCAAGCAAGGTGCTGAGGCCTCATTGTTTTCCCACCGCCGGTGTCGCTTGCAGGTTCGTGGGATCTCTTTGGCTGCAGCTTGCGCTGCTGTGCCGCAGGGAGACGCTACAGCTGAGCGTGGACCATTCCAAGGGCGGCGCGCTGACGGCCCACCTGCCCCCTGAAGCCGACTTTGTCCTCCCTGGCATCTCTTCCGAGGAAGCTGCTCTCACGCCCACCGTGCTCACCCGTCAGGTGCCCCCACTCCGCCCTACGAGGTTTATATATATATATTTACACACACACAAACCACCTCTTGTACAGCTGCACGTGATCTGACCAGACCACCCGGGCATCCTCTCTGCTCGTTCACGCGCGTGCAGGCTCCCGATGGTCCTTTGCTGTTGTACTGCAGCGAGCGCTGCCGGTCGGAGGACGACCCGCTCGACCTCAAGAAGGCACGCCACCTGAGCACTCCCTTGCCCCCCCCCCCAAACCGCTGCGCCCCACAGCCCAGGCGCGAAGACTCACCCACCCTCAACCCATTGTCAGGCGGGATCGTCTTCACCGAATCTGGCGCGCTTCAAGGAGCACGCAGACGCAACCGGCAATCGCTTCTTCATCCTGGCCGCACTCTTTCTCCACTCCGTCATCAACCGACTGAAGCGGTAATTTGGCGGCGGCGGCGGTGGTGGTGTGGGGTGAAGGCTCACCCACAACATGGCTGCGCTTGCGCTTACACACATGTGGCAGTCGCTGATCGACGTTTTGCTCTGGTCTTCTCTCTCCCCCATCTTTCTCGGCCCATTCCTGGCTCGGCAGCAACGGAGGAGATCTGGCAGAAGCCGCGCTCCCTTTCGACACCATGGCCAGGCGGCCCTATTGGGACACCATCGACCTCCCGGAAGACCAGGACCCGTCTACGCTGCGCCACCAAGTGCTCACGCAAACGGGTGAACGCCCTCCTCCTTCAAGCCTTGCCCTATGCTCTTGATTCTCCCTCCCCCCCTCTCCACCAACCTCCCTCTCTCTCTCTCTCTCTGCCGCAGAGGAGTCCCTCGCCTTGCTGAGGGAGATCTTTGCCGTTGAGCTTCTCCAGTTCCCCGATCTTGAGCCCAAGTTCTTCACCCTCTCCGCCTACTCTCTTCTCCTGGGCGGTTTGAACCTCAACACCATCACCATCAAGGTCCCTTCGCCTTTGGGTACCCTGCTGCGCTCTCCCTCCCCCCCCTTTGTTGCCCTTGTGGTGATCTCCCCTCACCCGCACTCCAACGTTCCATCCCCATCCCCGGCTGGCCATGCGCAGTGCCCTACTTCCTGACCCTCGACGCGCTGCCGGCGGAGAACAAGCAGGACGCTGCGCTTGCCCTCCACCCGCTCGTTGCGCCTCTGGCCGAGGCCGAGGCGAGCGCTGCCGTCGACAACGACGAACGGGAAGAAGTGGAAGAGGAGGACGAGGACGAAGAAGAAGACGAGGAGGAGGAGGAGGAGGAGGAGGATGACGAAGAAGAAGAAGGCGAGGAGGACGAGCATGGAGAAGAGGACGAGTTCGAGTTTGATTGGACGAACGAGACTGGCGAGCAACGGCCGCTCAAGTTCACGTCGGCGGTGTTTCCGCCGTACAAGGCCTACGCCTTCTTTCCGCTCCTCTCCGCGCTCAACCACTCGTGCGCGCCCAACTGCCAGGTGGCGTATCTCGAGGACGGCCAGGCGCTGGTGTTTGCTCTGCGCGACATCTCCGCGGGCGAGGAGCTCACCATCTCCTACGTCTACGTGCACCTGCCTCTCGCCGAGAGACGGCGACAGCTGCTCAGCTATGGCTTCGTCTGTCGCTGCCAGCGCTGCTCGGCCGAGGAGGGAGCGAGGAGCGAGGACGAGCGCGCTGCTGACCACCACCACGCCCACCACCACGAAGACACGCCACCATGCCCCCGAGAAACGCGACATGACAAGGGAAAGGACAAGTGCTGCGATGGAGAGCACCGCCCCAAGAGGCAGCGAACAACAGCATCGCCACCACCGCCCCAGTAAAGCCGCCGCCGCCTCGCGCGCAGGCACCTGCGCTCTGTGGCCTCGGCAGTTCTCTCTCTCTCTCTCTCTCAAAAGACGAGCACCTCGCCCCACTTGGCGTGCTTGGGGATGAAACCGGTCATCTTGCGAAAGTGCCTTGGAGGGGGAGAAGAGAAGAGGGGCAAACCCGTTGAGCGAACAAGGCCTGCGCGCCTGGGGCGACAAGAAAGGGAGGGGGGGGGGGCAGCGTGCGTACCCTTGCACGGCGGAAAGCGGATTGACGTCGGCCTTGCCGTGCTTGCCCAGGACGATGGTCTGCACCTGGTACTGCCGGGCCAGGCGAACGAACTTCTTGCGGGCGTCCGAGGACTTGGGCGTCAGCGCCGAATGCTCGATCTGGTCGGTGCGTTGGATTGGATTGGAGGGGGAGAGAGAGAGAGAGAGAATGAGCGAAAACCTCTCTCGGCGCACACGACAAAGTAAAACCTCCCATTGGGGGGGGGGGGATGGCAGTAGTACCTGCCGCGCGAGGAGCTCGTTGTGCGCGGGTCGCAGAACCTTGCGGGCTACCCGCCACAGGTCGAACTGCCACTTGAGCCGCTCGGGGGAATTGCGCGAGAGCATGGCGAGCCTGTCCGGCATCTTCCGCTCGCGAACTGGGCCCACCCACCCCCGCACACAGCCTCGTCGTGAGCGATGGCTGGCCGGCGCGCTCCTGAATAAGCCGGCGCGCCGGCCAAGGGAGACCGCGCGTACTGGCGACGAGGTAGACGTAGTCGCTCGGCTTGAGGATGTGGCTCACCAGCATCTGAAAGGCGCGCTTCGACGCTTCGGTGCCGTCCACGCCGATCATGTAGGTGGTGCCCGTGGCCTGCGCACAGGGTTCCAGCTGCACGATCAGACCAGGCTTGCCGCGCGCGCGCGCTCGGGGGGGGGGGTGTCCCCCAGTCTGGAGGAACGCCACCGCTGCTGCTGCTGCTGCTGGCAGTGGTTGTAGGAGAGGAGCGGACGCGCGTACCCGTTCGGGGTTGCCCTTGTGCAGCGTGTTGACGTTGGAAAGGGCCTCCATTTCCTCGGGCGTGGCGTCTTCCACTTTCTGGTAGCCCCTGGCCGAGCAACAAGACGCATCGACGCACACATACGCGCAGATGAGCTGCAACAGGTTTTTGTTTGTTTGTTTTTTTGTTTTGTTTTGTTTTGTTTTGTTTTGTTTTGTTTTGTTTTGTTTTGTTTTGTTTTGTTTGTTTTTGTTTTGTTTGTTTTATGAGAGAAGGGGGAAGAGGGAGGGAGAGGGAGCAATCACGCGTGCACACGCGCAAGGAGCCCGCGCGCGCGGGCTGGAGCTTCGTACCACACAATGCTCTCGACCTCCTCCGGCGTCATTCCCTCGGGGGCGGCGTACGTGGTCTCCACCCACGCCGACCGCAGCTTCTCGCCCACCACCTGCCGCACCCTGCTCTTCACTCGGGCTGCGCACACGGCCACCGTGACGTCAGCAACAGAACGGTCGTCCACTTGCAGGTCGGCCACCTACCGGGAAGGGAGGAGGAGGAGGAGGAGAAGGGCGAGGAGTCCTGGCTGTCCCCTTCGCCACTGCTCTGCAGGTCGTCTCGGCGGGCATCCCCGCGAGCGCTGCCCTGCGGGGAGTCGACGCTGGCCAGGCTGTCCGAGGAGCCAGCGCCGGCGGCCAACGCCTGATCCGATGAAGACATGGTCCGACTGCCCCTCGTCACCGCTTGGGGGCTCTGCGCTCCACGACAACAACAACAACAACAACAACAACAACAACAACAACAACAACAACAACAACAACAACAACAACAACAACAACAACAACAAGAAGAAGAAGGTTGTGAGCATGCCGAGTTGGTGCTCGAGTACATCACGTGTGGTGGGTGAGTGGGTGGGTGGGGAGGGAGTAGAATACCGAGCGGAAGGTAGGCGTGCTCCCCGAATGTGTTACCCGGTCGTGAGACCTTGGCGAGGTAAGAGGCTCGCCACCGTGGATGGCGCTCCCCGACTGTGCGTGGTGAGACCGCGGCGAGGATAGCGGCTCGCTATCGCGGGTCTGCGGCACCTCGCTCTTGGTTCGGCGGTGCTTCTGCCGCAACTTCTCCCGCTTTTCCATGCGCTTCTTCAGCTGGTTGGGCTCCTCCACTTCGTGCACATAGAACCTGTTGCACGACACCGCCACGAATGAGATTCATTGTATTTGGTTTGCGCCGTCATCATTGTGTGTTGTTGGTTGTTGTTGTTGTTGTTGGTTGTTGTTGTTGTTGACAAGTTAAGCACGATTTCGATAATAAAGCGGCAGTAGAAATGGTCCAGACACAAAAAGCTGCACTATTATAACCATAAAATGAAAATGAATGATATTATATACATAATTTCTTCATGCTGCTATTAATAAAAAAGTTGTTCCTCCAAAAAGGGGAAAGGGGTCACACCGGTAGTAGTCCTCGGAAGAGTCCTTGAAGGCATACTTCCACCTTCTTTCTGTTGCGTGGGGAGGGGGTCAGGCACCGTGTCCTCGAGGTGCGGTGTAGCACGAAACAAATTGTGTTGGGACCGGATAGACGTGCCCACATAGTCGGTCTTGTCCGCTACGTGGTGGAAGTGGCCCGCGTCCATGAGGTCGTTTCCCACCATAACAGCCTCCACCCGCGTTCGAGCATAGCGGTGCTTCAGCAACCAGTCCACTGCCTCGGCCCCTGTTTGCCACCACACAAGCGTCACAAACACCACACGACTCCTACGCTGTGAGTGAGGCCTGCCCATGCCGTGGTGGTCAGGCCAGGGGGCTCCTGGCTGTTTGTGCGGTGAGGTGCGTGAGGAGGGAGAGGGGGGGGGGGCACCAATGAAACAGGCGTCGTACTGGCGGAGAAGACGCAAGCGGGATTCAACGGGTACGCCGCCATCTTTGGCACGCAACTCTCGAGCTATGTGATCTAGGCGCTGGCTCTGCGACCCAGTTGGCACCAGTTGGGAATGGCCATTAGCTCGGACGTAAACCAAGCCATACAAGCTGCCCCAAAATTACCCTAGCCTTGTGAAACTGAGATTCCTCCTCGGGGGTTTGCGAGGAGAAGAGATCAAGGGTGAATTGGCGGTGTTGCGTTTTCGTCAAATCAGAGTCATCGGTCAAATCGGCAAGAGTTATGGATGGCGAAGTGGCGGCAGCCTGATTGCCGCATTCTTCGGCAATTTCCTCGAGACCTGCCCACGCATTTGCAGGCTTAGGGGCAAACATGTTGGAAAGAATTATTGCAACAAGGTGTGGCACATCTTTCTTTTCATTTTCAATTTCATTTTGTCTGTGGTATGTCGAGAATGAGAGCGAGTTAACGCAACAAAAATGGTGATTGGTGGGCCCGGGCCACACCCTCTTACCGCACAGCCAAAATCGGCCAAAGGCCGGTTTCCCTTGTTTTGTTAGAAACGAAGGAGGCGGTACGCCGACCGGTCGTGTGATAGAGCTAGTGTGATTTGAACAAGAGTGTGAAGATGTCTTCCGCGAGCCACAGCGATGGGTCAAGAGGAAGTAGCCGCTCCCGGAGCCGCTCCAGGTGCGTACCATGCTGAATGTAATTAGAAGATTGAGGGCTTGAAAGAAAGATCACCAACAATACTTTCTTACGATTAATAATCTGGAACTAGTTCGCCTCGCCGTGGCCGCAGCTCCTCGAGATCCCGCTCCTCAGACAGAGGAAGCTCAGACAGAGGCAGCTCTCGAGACCGCGACAGCCGCTCGAGAGACAGGTAGCCCTTTTCCCACGTCAGAAGGACCTACTCCCCCCCTTCACATTCCAATTCTGTATGACACAGGGACTCGGAATCGAGGTCGCGGGATCGTTCCAGTTCTGGCGGCCGCGATTACTCGGATGAGCGACGCTCTCGCAGTGACAGCCGCACGCCGAGCAGCAGGCGCAGTAGAAGCCAAAGTCGCAGCCGCAGCCGCAGCCGTAGCAGCCGCAGCCGTAGTCGGAGCAGAGATACCAGCAACCAAAGCAGGAGCAGGAGCAGGAGCAGGAGCGGCAGAAGTAGGAGCATGAGTGACAGAAGCAGGAGCAGGAGCAGGACCAGAAGCGACAGAACCAGGAGCAGGAGCAGGACTAGGAGCGACAGAACCAGGAGCAGGAGCAGGAGCAGGACTAGGAGCGACAGGACCAGGAGCAGGACTAGGAGCCGGAGCGGCAGCAGGAGCCGCACCCGTTCCGCCAGCCGCACCAGGAGCCGTAGTGGTTCACGCTCGAGGTCTCCCTACAGCGAGGAATACAGGTGAGCTCGCTCGTTGGCGCTCCTCCACCATAAGGCTTACCCTCTTCCCCCCCCCCCGACGCAGTGATTCGCGAGAGTCGGAAAGGCGAGCCTACAGAGGCGACTATAGCGATGGGTATACTTCCCTGACCTCTTCTTCCCTTTGCAATGGTGGTTTAGGTGGGCTCACCTCATCCCGTTACTGGGCCTAAACAGCGAAAGCGAATACCGAGATCGCGATAGAGGTGACTCGGATGACGGAGAAGACAGAAAGTACACCGAAGATGGTACTCCTCCTGCTGGCCACCAACCAAGATGAAGGCCGACGCGGGGGGTCCGCCCCCCACGACCGGCAGATGTAACTGACTCGAGATGGCCTCTCTCCTCTTTCCGCCTCCCGCTTCCAGCATATACGGAAGAGGACGACACGTCGCATTTCTCCGACGAATCATCAAACGACCGCTACAGCTACGACGAAGAGGAAGAGGAGGACGCCAAGGAAAGAGATGTCGACAGGATGCTCTTCTCCGAGATGCCTCAGCCCAAGATGACCGACGATAAAAGGACTTTGGAGGATGAATATGCTTATGGGTACATCAAAGAACACTCTCGCATCGCTCTGTGAGCGGACTATCTCATGTTCTCCTTGTTCTTTGACGGACAACGCAGGTTGCAGGAGAACATCAAGCAGTTGCAGGGCCACATCCTCGATATCCAAAAGAGGGAAGTGGAGAAGATGAGTGCGTATGGCAACTCTCTCAGCACCACCGCCGATCCGAAGAAGGAGGAAAGCGAGGTAAACCTCCTCCTCGCCTGTTATGAGCGTTGTATAACCGCAACACTCACCTGCTGGTCGTTGGTTTGTGCAGAGGAAGAGATTTGAACAGTCACTCAACGACATCCGGGACGAGAGGAAAAAATACAGGACAATGCTGTATGACGCCATCAAGGAGCGCGACGATCTTCTCGAAAGCAGGCAGATTTCCAAGATAGAAGAAAGGATCGCCAAGAACAGGGTAATTCACGTGTGACCACCCCACTTGCACCACCACCCGCTCACGCACACCCCTCTTGTGTGTATCTGTTACCTTCCGCCCCCTCGAGTAGGCCGATCGCGTCAACAAGTACAACGGCATCGATATCAGCTTGCTGCTTATGTTCGGGCTACAGATGGGCCTCGCCGTGCTCTACATCATCTTCATGGATTTCACCAACGATCCTAGGAGCGACAGCTCCAAGATCTATGGGTACCGCCCCCCTCCCCCACGTTGCCCATCCCAGCTAACTCCTCTGGACGGGCCTGCGTGCTATCTCCATCACTCAGGTGGGCCGACAACGCCGAATACTTGTACGTCTTCCTGATAGACATCTTCATGATGGTGTTCGTCGGGTTTACCATGCAAAGGGCCTACCTTCGCAAGGTACAACTTCTCTACCCCCCCCCTCGCAAGAAGCTTCTTCCTAATGGACCATATTACTGCAGTACTCCTACTCGGCGATCGGGTCGTCACTGCTGGTGGGTGCTATGGCCTTCCAATGGGGCATCCTGTGGCATGGGTGGTTTGCGTGGGAGACGGGAGCCAATACGGGGGCCAAGATCCAATTGGACATTGGTAGCCTCATCCATGGCTTGTACTGTGCCACTACCGTGTTGGTGGCCTACGGCGCGGTCGTTGGCCGAACCAACACCCTCCAGACGCTGGTGTTCACCTTCCTGGCTGCGTTCTTTTATTGCCTCAACTACTTCATCAATGTGGGAGAGATCCACGGCACTGATCTCGGAGGCTCTCTCACCATTCATCTGTTTGGCGCATTCTTCGGCATTGGAACGTCCTTCATCATCGGTCTCAACGATCTCAGTGACTACACTCTTCCCGGCGAGGTACAGGACAAACACGAGTTGGCTGTCGGTGCTCGTGGCGTAACACCTAATATCCTCCTTCCTCGTCAGGATCAACGTTCATCGTACACGTCGGATGTGTTTGCCTTCATCGGGACCCTGGTCCTCTTCATCCTCTTCCCGTCATTCAATGGCGCCTTCGCTGCCGAGGGGGCGCAGTTCCGTGTGGTTATCAACACAGCGCTTGCTTGCTGCGCCAGCGGCGTTACGGTTGGTCTCCCAACAGCAATGCTGTTTCGTTTCTTTTTCCTTCGCTCTCGCTCTGCTTCCACTCTGACCGGGTATCTCGCGACAGGTGGTGGGTCTCGACTGGCTCTTTGGGCCGCAAAAGTTCAGGGCTTTCGTTCTGCAGCACGGCGTGATGGCTGGCGGCGTTGTCATGGGCTGCGCGCATTCCGAACTGGTTCCTGCCTACGTGGCCATAATTCTGGGCTCCCTCATAGCTGCTCCTTGCACCTGGGTGGGACTCAGGTACGTGCTTAAGCATCTCTGTCACGGTTTCTGGGCTCATCCTGGTCTCCTCTCATCTCCCGTTACAGGTATGCCACGCCGTTCATGAACAAAGCCCACAAGCTGATGCCAGGGGTGAGCATCATCCCCAAGGACACCGCCGGCGTACTCTTCGCTCACGGAGTACCTGGCTTCATCGGAGGTATTGCCGGTATCTGCGCCGCTGCTGACTATCAGAACTCTGTCCGTACGGCCCAACCATCTCCTGCGTTCGCGTGCGTGCGTCGGGCAGGCTTGTTGATCTCCTTGTGATGCTTTGCGTAGAGTATGGCCAGACTGCCCAAGACCTGTTCACTTTGAATCCTACATCTCAAGCTGGTCGTTTGACCGCTACCTGGGCCATCTCAATTGCGATCGGTACTGCTACCAACTTCAGATGCACAACATTGCACAACATTAGCCAACGTTGGCTCTCCTTTGCGCAGGACTCGGCGCTGGAGCCATGACCGGCCTGCTTCTCTTCGTGCTGAGAGTCCTTCTGCCCAGTGAGCACCTTGCCACCAAGCGCCGCCCGGCTCCTCCTGTCGGTCCTCGGCCTTTCCACGACGAGGTGACCTGGCGCGAGCTACCGCTCGATATCGATGAGTGACAGAGAACAGACAGGTCTACTATCAACGGCCTTTGAGGAGTAGAGGCCCTTCTCAGCTTCTATTACGCGACGTTCTTCTTCATTCTATGTAGTTTGGGTGATTTGCACCAGCTATCCTTTATTCATATGCGTAGTATATAATCAGACAATCAATTAGACCGTAGCATCGGCTTGAGACTGCTCCATATGGAAAGTGGGCACGTGGTGATACGCCTTCTTGACCTGGTGGGCACCATCAGGAGCTGTGCCACTAGCTCCCGCGCCATGACGTCAACCACCCTTTTGGCCTCTGCTGTTCTTCTTTCCTTGTTCTTGAGCGCGCTAGCGACCGTCCCGGATAAGGAGTTTACCGAATTCGTGGCCAACAACAACCTCAAGTTAACTGGCCAAGCGCTACCGCACAACTGCATCGAGTTATGGGGGCAGCTTTTTGATGAAAAGGTTTCCTCTGGCCGATGGTACTTGAAGGACACCTGGAGCGTGTAGCTATGTTTTATCATCTAACTGGCCGGCAGGATGATCTTCTTTTCAGCGAGCTGGAGCAGCAAGAGTCGGCGCATGGCCTCCATATGGGAAGAGTTCACCCGACAATCGTTGATCCAGTACCCCCACATCAAGTTTGCGCATGTGAGCTGTGATCAAGAGAAGAGCCTCTGCACAGACCGCCTCAGTAACCTGTCCTCTCTTCCTAACCTTTGCTGGCTTCTGGCCTCATAGTCTCTCCCTACCCGTGGCGTGTGAAGATATTACACAGTTCCCTTTCATCCTGGGCGTTCTTGACGGCAAGGCAACCAGGATGACAGAGGCCGAGTCAAACGATGGGCTTCATGCGTTCGTGAAAACTGGATGGCAGCAACGTGGACCTGGTGTACAGCTACCCCCGCAGCCCGATCCATACTACCTCAAGTATCAGGTACGCTTTGCTCACTCCACTCCCCAGTGGGCCCGGGTCTGATTCCTCTTCCTTGTTTTGCTGCAGAAATTTGTGAGGGGAGTGAAGCAGGTCTTTGGCGTACCTGTCTCTGTCCTAGCTGGTGGAGCATTGGCCTGCGTGTGCGTATGCATGACGTTCATCTGCTACTTCTTCGCAATCATCAGCAATGACCCCTCCAAGCGCACCCGCCAACCAACTACCACCCCACCAGCGGCATCCCACACCCAACGAACTAAGCCCACAAAAGGTTCTGTAAAGAGATCAACAGCAAAACATAACTAGTGGGCGATCGTTGCGTAACAGTCTGTGTCCGCCCTCCAAGCACACCCGCCAACCAACGATCACCAATACCGCAGAATTGGTAGTTTTGCCTTGACTGGCACGAGCAAGACAAGTATGGTATCAAGATGCGCAAGTGGCAAGTGAAGCAGTAGTTGTGTCTAGTGGATGGTTGGGAGGGACATTGTACCTATACACCAGCCTCCCGAAGGGGAGTATGAGGGCACGCACCGGATAAGATTGCTGAATCTGAGGTAAAGATTTTCCCGTAAATTTCTCTTATGCTTTTAGGCCCACCGGAAACACAACGCAGCGGGGGGGGGAGCAGAACAACACCGAGGCCACCCCAGCACCAACTCAAAGTGTCGTTAATTCTTTGGGTCAAGGGACGGTGCTTGTGGCTTGTGAGCGTCCGGTTCCCAAGACAGGAAAGTGGGGCCAACCACACATGATAGAGCACTGTCGCGCTGATGGGCGATGAAGCCACTGGACACGCAAAGACAGCATTCACAGCAGGCGCTCGACTGTCTTGTCTCTGCTGCCTTCCCCCCCTTGTCGTGCCCGTCACGGAGTTTGGGAGGCCAATCCCGGGCGGGCCTGTGCTCAACAGAACTCCTGGTCTCGGCGGAGCAGCCGGCAAGTCGGAGAGATTTAGATCAAGACAAGCTGACTTGGCCCTTCTTTGGGCCTGAACGATTCGCACGCGCCCTGTCCCCCAGCCATCGGACGCCCATCAACAGGGCTGAGACAGCGGAAAAGCGGAGAAGAGCTGCGGACTCCCACCAACCACCACCGCTCCCTTTTGCCGTCCATTCGCGTGCGAGCTTGCTTCGGCCGCCTTGCGCTCCTCGCGCTTCATTTGCTTGTTTCTCCTCCGCCACCTTCGCCACCACGCCCTTGCAGGCCCTTGTAGCGCCTGCCCTGGTGTTGCCGAGTGTTCCGAAGAACCACCGCGCCGAAAAGGCCCACACCAACTCACCCCACCCAAGCACACCAACCCACACCACGCGCGAACACTACGAGAGCTAGGGTGGAACTTCCTCTTCCACCATCTTCGCCCTCGCAAGTGTTCTTTCTTCTTTCATTTCCACCACTTTCTCTCAGCTTTCATCACCGATAACCTCAACTTGCCTCTCTACTACTTCACCTTCGCCCTCGTGTGAGCACGCAACACACACACACACACACTGCTTTCTGTTGACCCCATCTCTACCCAGACACCCCGCACCACCACCACTGCAACCACCACCACCACCCTCTGCCCACACTCTCGAGAGAGAGAAGCAAGACGTTGCGCACAAGTCGCTTTGGCGTGGGAGGAGGAGGCGGGTGGCCCGAAGTGGAACAGAAGGAGGAGGGGAGAGCATCCAAGGAGTGGAACCGCGACCCTCCTTGTTCTATGGGCATGCGGTTCACGGACCATGAAGTGGTCCTGCTGCAGGCCCTCAAGAGCCTCGAGGCCGGCGACTTCAGCGTACGCCTCGACCCCAACGCCGATGGAGTGTACGGCGAGATAGCGGGCGTGTTCAACCGCATCGCCCTCGCCAACGACAACATGTGCAACGAGATCGAGCGCGTCCACTTGGCCATCGCCGTCGAGGGCGACTTTGAGCAGCGCGTCAACCTGCCCGCCCCTGGCGCGTGGGGCCGCTGCGTGGACTCGGCCAACCAGCTCATCGACAACATGGTCCAGCCCATGATCGTCGTCCGCGACGCCATTGGGGCTGTGGCCGACGGTGACCTCTCCTGCGCCCTCTCCCTCATCAACAACCAGCCACAAGTTCGTTCCTTGCAGCCCCCCCATGACTTATTTCCGCCGATTTTCATGGACATTAGCCAACTCCGTGATCGATAATTGGCTCGGGGTTAACGCGGGCGCCGTTGTGGCCATGTGGCGTGTGCGCAGTTGCAGGGCGAGTACCAGCACACGTCCCAGTCGCTGACGGAGATGATCCGCATGCTCAACAGCTTCAACGAAGAAGTCCTTCGCGTGGTGTGCGACGTGGGCATCGAGGGCAAGCTCGGCGGACAGGCCGAGGCCGTGGACCTCCGCGGCATCTGGAAGGACCTCACGGACAACGTCAACACGATGGCGGCCAACCTCACCGGCCAGGTGCGCGCGGTCGCTCAAGTGACGACGGCCGTGGCGCGCGGCGACCTCTCCAAGAAGATGACCGCCGAAGCCAAGGGCGAGTTCCTCGAGCTCAAGAACACGATCAACACCATGGTCGACCAGCTCAACGCGTTCGCCTCCGAGGTCACGCGCGTGGCGCGCGAGGTGGGCACCGAAGGCAAGCTCGGCGGCCAGGCCCAGGTCACCGGTGCGGCCCTCTGCGCCTGCGCAGTGTGCGTCGCAACTGGCCTCACACACTCACACCGTCGTCGTCGTCGCGCGCGCGGGTGCTGCAGGAATTGGAGGTACATGGAAGGACCTCACGGACAACGTCAACACGATGGCCGCCAACCTCACCGGTCAGGTGCGCGCCATCGCTCTCGTCACTACTGCAGTCGCCAATGGCGACCTCTCCAAGAAGATCACTGCTGAAGCTCAAGTGCGTTGGCTCCTCTCTCCCCGTATGCTCTTCTCTTGCGTCATCGCGCCTGACCGTGTGTTGTGTGTGTTGTGTGTGTGTTGTGTGTTGTGTGTTGTGTGTTGTGTGTTGTTGTGTGTGTGCGTGCGTTGTGTGCGAGTGAAGGGCGAAATCCTGCTTCTCAAGAACACAATCAACACCATGGTGGACCAGCTCAACTCGTTCGCCTCCGAAGTCACGCGCGTGGCGCGCGAGGTGGGCACCGAGGGCAAGCTCGGCGGCCAGGCCAATGTCAAGGACGTCTCCGGAATCTGGAAGGACCTCACGCACAACGTCAACACGATGGCGGCCCGCCTCACCGGCCAGGTGCGGGCCATCGCGCAGGTGACGACGGCCGTGGCCAAGGGCGACCTCTCCAAGAAGATGACCGCCGAGGCCAAGGGCGAGATCCTGGAGCTCAAGCTGACGATCAACACCATGGTGGACCAGCTCAACTCGTTCGCCTCCGAGGTCACGCGCGTGGCGCGCGAGGTGGGCACCGAGGGCAAGCTCGGCGGCCAGGCCCACGTCAAGGGGGTGAGCGGCATCTGGGAGGACCTCACCAACAACGTCAACACGATGGCGGCCAACCTCACGGGCCAGGTGCGGGCCATCGCGCAGGTGACGACGGCCGTGGCCAGCGGCGACCTCTCCAAGAAGATCGCGGTGGACGTGAAGGGCGAGATCCTGGAGCTCAAGAACACGATCAACACCATGGTCGACCAGCTCAACACGTTCGCCTCCGAGGTCATGCGCGTGGCCCTCGAGGTGGGCACCGAGGGCAAGCTCGGCGGCCAGGCCATGGTCCGGGGCGTCGCCGGCACGTGGAAGGACCTCACGGACAACGTCAACACGATGGCCGCCAACCTCACGGGCCAGGTGCGCGCCATCGCCGAGGTGACGACGGCCGTGGCGCGCGGCGACCTCTCCAAGAAGATCACCACCGACGTCAAGGGCGAGATCCTGGAGCTCAAGAACACCATCAACACCATGGTGGACCAGCTCAACTCGTTCGCCTCCGAGGTCACGCGCGTGGCCGGCGAGGTGGGCACCGAGGGCAAGCTCGGCGGCCAGGCCCAGGTCAAGGGCGTGAGCGGCATCTGGAAGGACCTCACCTACAACGTCAACACGATGGCCGCCAACCTCACCGGCCAGGTGCGCGCCATCGCGCAGGTGACGACGGCCGTGGCCAAGGGCGACCTCTCCAAGAAGATGACCGCCGACGCCAAGGGTGAGATCCTCGAGCTCAAGAACACGATCAACACCATGGTCGACCAGCTCAACACCTTCGCCTCCGAGGTCACGCGCGTGGCGCGCGAGGTGGGCACCGAGGGCAAGCTCGGCGGCCAGGCCCAGGTCAAGGGCGTGAGCGGCATCTGGGAGGACCTCACGACCAACGTCAACACGATGGCGGCCAACCTCACCAACCAGGTGCGCGCCATCGCCGAGGTGGCCCGCGCCGTGACCAAGGGCGACTTCACGCGGTTCATCACGGTGGAGGCCTACGGCGAGATGAACACGCTCAAGACCATCATCAACGAGATGATCTGCACCCTCAAGGAGATGCTCATCAAGACCGCCCTCGCCAACGAGGCCAACCGCGCCAAGACCGAGTTCATGGTTTGTCTCTCTCTCTCTCTCCCCCCATCTCCACTCCACTCTACTCCTCTCTCTCCCCTCCCCATGCTCACCCCCCCCCGTTGGGCTGCGCAGGCCAACATGAGCCACGAGATCCGCACGCCCATGAACGGCATCATCGGCATGACGGAGCTGGCCCTCGACACGCAGCTCAACTCGGAGCAGCGGGACTACCTCAAGCTCGTGCACTCCTCCGCGCTCGGCCTGCTCACCATCATCAACGACATCCTCGACTTCTCCAAGATCGAGGCCGGCAAGCTCGACATCGAACACATCGGTACCGGCCAATCCCATCATCTCCCACACAAAACTCCCCACGCCCACGGGCAATTGGCGGGCATTTTGTGCCAACGCGCGATTGGTGGTGGTGGACGGGACGCGTGCAGACATGTCCCTCCACGAGACGCTGGGCGACACGCTCAAGGCGCTCGCGCTCAAGGCCCACGAGAAGGGCATCGAGCTCCTGAGCGACATCGAGCCCACCCTGCCCGACAAGCTGGTGGGCGACCCCGTGCGGTTGCGGCAGGTGATCATCAACCTCGTGGGGAACGCCATCAAGTTCACGTCGCAGGGCGAGGTCGTGCTCTCGGTCAAGCTGCAGGAGCGCAAGGCCGACGCCGTCGTCCTGCACTTTGCCGTGAGCGACACCGGCATCGGTATGCGCTGCTCTATTTTCCTTTCCCTTTTCTCTCTCTCTCTCTCTCTTGCTCTCTCCTTCTTGGCGCTGATTGGGTGGTGGGGTGAAATGGAACGCAGGCATTCCGCCGGACAAGCTGTCGGTGATATTCGAGGCGTTCTCGCAGGCCGACGGGTCGATCACGCGCAAGTACGGCGGGACGGGGCTGGGGCTCACGATCTCGACGCGGCTGGTGCAGCTGATGCAGGGCAAGCTCACGGCGGAGAGCAACCCGGGCAAGGGCTCCCTGTTCCACTTCACCGCCACGTTCGGGCTGGCGCGGGAGGAGGCGTCGCCGCGGCCGTCGACGGCGGCGCTGGCGGGGCGGCGGGTGCTGGTGGCCGACGCCAACGAGACGTCGCGGCGGATACTGTCGCAGACGCTGCTCAACTGGCGGCTGGAGCCGATCGTGGTGGACAGCGTGCGGGAGGCCATCCAGCTGTACGCCGAGTCGGTGATGGTGGAGCGGCCGTTCGAGTACGTGCTGCTGGTGTCGCAGATCCCCGACGACCTCGAGGGCCTCGCGATCGCGCAGTTTGGCGAGGGCCAGGTGGCGGTGGCCAAGGAGACCACCATCGTCATGGCCCTCTCGCCCACGGCCACCAAGCGCGACCTGGTGAGCTGGCGCTCGTGCCCGCCCACCTGCGCCTACATCTCCAAGCCCGTGGGGCAGGGCGAGCTGCTCGGGGCCCTCCTCAAGCCCTTTGACCAGGAGGGGCCCCTCCTCGCCTCCCTCCCCTCCTCGGCCCACCGCGGCAGCCCCCGCGCCGGCGCCGGCCACGGCCACCTCCGGGAGAAGCCCCGCCAGCGCATCCTCCTCGCCGAGGACAACGTCGTCAACCAGAAGCTCGCCATCCGCCTCCTCGAGCGCTTCGGCTACTCGGTCACCCTCGCCGACAACGGGCGCAAGGCCGTCGACATCGCCAAGACCCAGAGCTTCGACCTCATCCTCATGGACGTCCAGATGCCCGAGATGGGCGGCTTCGAGGCCACGGCCAAGATTCGCAGCCTCGAGAGCAAGCAGGCCGGCCGGGGCCACACGCCCATCGTCGCCATGACCGCCCACGCCATCCAGGGCTACCGCGAAAAGTGCCTCGAGGGCGGCATGGACGGCTACATATCGAAGCCCATCCACGCCGAGAGCCTCAAGCAGACCATCGAGAGCTTCCTCTGCATGTCCAAGGACTCGTGAAAGCCTCGGAAAGGCTTGCCGCCGCATTAGGGGAGACGATGACTACCAAGAGAGCACTCACCGGACATCACAGGAAGACGAGGTAGAGAGAGAGAGAGAGAAGAGAGGGTCAAGTAGAGGAGAGAGATAATCCAATTTTTGTGTTTTGTACAGTTGGCGGCAGATGATCTTTGTACAGAGAGAGATGAGATGAGATGAGATGAGATGGTAGCAAATAAATAAACCATCACCACCACCACCCACAAATCAGTTATTGGGGAGGGTCATCGCGATGGCGGCCGAGCGTAGAGGCACACCAGCACGCCGCCCGAGATCGAGGCCAGGGCACCCACGAAGGCCAGCCCCACCCACACCCCGGCCCCGTTCTCCCTAGCACCACCGTTGGGTCAGCTGCCAGGGAGGGTGGCGTGGTCGACACGCTGCCCCCCCCCCCACTAGGACGCTCATGCGGGGCTCGCCCAGCCAACACGTTGGGGGAAAAGGGGAGGGGGGGTAGAGGACCACCACGTACCACGAGGTGTAGAGGGCCGTGTCGGGTGGGGGCTCCTCGTAGGCCGGGTCGACGGTGATCAACCCGCCTTCTCCGTCGGCGTGCTCGGCGAAACCGATGCGCCCGTTCGCCTGAGAGCAGCGCGCCACAGACGATCGCATGAGGAGTCTGCGCACGTCATGGCACGGGGAGAGCAGGGCGCACTCGATCGAACACCGTGTAAAATGCTGGCCGGACGGGAAGAGGAAGAGCATGAGCGCAGTCACGTGACTGTGAGCGGGGGGGACGGGGGGAGGGGCGGCTACCTCGGAAAAAGGGCGCGCCCAGCACGAGGTTCGCGCGGGAGGCCTTGGCCTCGCGAATGGCGGAGCACACCATCACGGTGACCCCATCGTCAGCCGTCCGCTCGAGCAGGTACTGCCTGCAGAGGGGGGGGGGGCAACGCACACGACACGCAACACAACACGCATGACGAGTAAGTGGCGCCACAAGGCCTGGGGCAGCCAGTGTGGAAGAAGAGGGGGCACCTGGGGCGGAGGGAGAGGGTGATGCCGTGCGAGAGGCCGAGGGAGAGCGTCGGGTAGAGGTCCATCGGAAACGAGTCGCGAGGAAAGCAGTAAGCGAACACGTGCTCCCCGCTCTCGCTGCAGCGCATTTGAAGAGCCCCCCCCCCCAAGTTCACGTGAGCTACACCACCACCCCCGCCACTGCGTGTATGTAGGGGGGAGGGGATTGGGGGGGGGTACCGGGCGTGTGCGCATATGCCGCGGGTGGTGCAGTTGCCGGCGAGGAAGCCCGCCACGATGGCCGAGTAGAGCGGGGTGGGGACAGCGATCACGCTCGTCCCGCTGTCCAGCATGGCGCTCGTTGTTCTGCCTGCGCAGCCAGCCCCCCCCCCAAATAGCCCTGCGGTTCAGCCCCTGCGATTGGTGGCGGTGGTTTGATGGGGGAGGGGAGCGGACCACGTGCGAGGACGCCACGAGGCCCGTCGGGGAGGTCCACGGTGATGGCGCGCAGGGCGATGCGATAGTGGCCGGCGTGGGCGCCGAGGTCGGCACACCAGGCAACGGGCCCGCGCAGGACAGTGGCATCGCCAACGCCGCCCACCAGCAGCCGTCCGCCCTGGCCACAGAGAGGAGGCCGCGACGGCGGCGGCGGCTAGCCCAGTCAGACAAGGCCACACGCCACGCGTGGCGTCGCCCGCGAGAATGGGGAGCGGGGAGAAGGGGAGAAAGCCTACGGCGTCGCGCAGCTGGAGGGCGAACAGGTCGGGCGTCGAGGGGTGCTCCCGCATCAGGGCGTCGAGGGGCGGCTCCACGCAGTTGGGCACGCACTGCCCCCACACGGCGTCGGCGATTGGTTGGAAGAATAAGAGAAAGGGGGGGGGGGCAAGAAGAAGAGAAAGGGAGGAGGGGGGGAGAGTTACGTTGAGGGGGTTGGTGGCGGTGCCGGGGCGCGCGAGGCCGAGGATGCCGTCGACGCCCCGCACGCAGAAGCGGTGGGCGCGGGCGATGGCGCCAAAGGTGGCGTTCCACTCCAGGGCGCCCATGCGCACGCGGTCCCGCACCAGCGCCCCTTCGATGCGGGAGCGGTCGGCGTAGGCCATCTCGAACCCGCACAGGGGCCCACGACAGCCCCTCCCGCTGCACAGCCCTCGCTCCCCGCACCCCACGCCCCTCTCCTCCTCCCGCCCGTACCTGGTGCCGTGTGTGTGTGTGTGTGTGTGTGTGTGTGTGTGTGTGTGTGTGTGTGTGTGTTGTGTGTGTGTGTGTGAGAGAGAGAGAGAGAGAGCAGACATGGGGGATAGTGGTACCGGAGGGAGTGGGGGCAGCAGCCGGTGCAGAGGCGAGAGGGGAGGGCCATCACCGCACTTCCGGTGTCCACGTGCAGCAGGAAGTAGCCCTCGCCCTGCTCTCCGCCGTCGGCCGTCGACGCCACTACGCTCAGCTCCGCGACGTACTCTGCCCCCCCCCCCGCACACACGGGCGCGGGTTGGTTGTCGACGCCAAACACGTTTGCTCCCCGCCCACGGGCGGGACAAGGCGGAACGTCGACATGGCCACATCATGTGATGACTGCGGGGGTGGATGCGAGCGAGGTACCCGCAGCGTTGTGGTGGAGCGGGGCGGAAAGGCGCGGTGCCTCCTCGCCCGAGGGTGGGGAGAGGAGCC
This sequence comes from Acanthamoeba sp. SK_2022b, assembly GCA_027943245.1. Lineage (NCBI taxonomy): Eukaryota > Discosea > Longamoebia > Acanthamoebidae > Acanthamoeba > Acanthamoeba sp. SK_2022b. The sequence goes on from JANDJZ010000495.1 coordinate 29,553, forward strand.
CGTCGTCTGCCGGCAGGGGTGAGGGAGACCGCGATGGTGGTGGTGGTGGTGGCACCATGTCCATGACGTCACCTCCCGCGACCCCATCGACGGCCATCCGCCGAGCGCGTTGGTGCTGGCGAGGCGCCTCCGAGGGCGGAACGAGAGGCGGCCGCCGGCGCCGGAGCTGCACCACAGTGTGCGGAGGAGCCACCGGTGGCGGAGCCTACTCCGCATCGCCCGCCTCCAGTGAGACGTGGGTGGAGCCAAGTTGGTGGACATGCGTACAGAATGAGCCAAGGGCGGTGGGGCGGGTCCACCAAGCGCGTCCGCCAGCATCACCAGAAGCAGCAGCAAGAGTGCAACTTGGCGGACCGGCATACTGCTGCCCGCAACAAACAAAGAATTCTGAGTCCCTCCACCAGAGGCGAGTGTGCCTGCAGCTCTTTGTGTGGTGAGCTCCGGAGGCCAGCGTGCTGCTAAATAAATAGCTTGAAATGTCATTAAATGATGTCATTCTTTCAATAACTTGAATTACTCACGTTCCTGACTTTTTTTATTCTGACATTTTTCTCATTGCTGCGACCACGAAAAACGCCGAATCGCCGAGAGGCGGACTAGTCACGATACCAAGAAAAAGATAAACCCTTTCCTAACTTTTACAAGTACAAACCCGAGCAAGTGGTGAGGCGAGTTGCAACTCTGAGGTCCTGCTGTTTCTTATTTGGTCTTGAGAGACGTCACACACCACAGCACAGTTCTTTACGTTGAATCCTCTTCGTACCACGAAGATTGCGTAGGGTGAGTGCCGCGTGCAGTACTGCGCCAATACTATTGCAATCTTGGTTCCAAAACGAACGATTCCGTGAATTTGCAACACACACAAAGCAAAGCACAACTCTCGACATCTTCTGTTCGAACAACTCAGAAAATGGAGAAGATGATGAGCTTTGAGGAGCTGTCGTTGCAGGGCGTGCTGGGCCGAGGCACGTTCGGCGAGGTCAGAGAAGCCGTGCACCGCGCTTCAGGCCGCAAGCTGGCCATCAAGAGCATCGAAAAGGCCAAGCTCAACCGCAAGAGGAGGGACAGGATCCAGCAGGAGGTCGATCTGCTGACCAGTCTCGCCGACCACGACGGCATTTGCAGGCTCTACCAGGCTGCGCAGGACGAGCGTTGCGTGTACCTCTTCCTGGAACACCTGAACGGCGGCGACCTGTTCGACTTGGTGCAGCGCCGTGGCGGTCCGCTCGACGAGGTCCGTGAGGTCCTGCCGCTCTTCCGCCAGCTGTGCGAGGCCGTGCGCCACTGCCACGGCAAGGGCATCGTGATCAACGACATCAAGCTCGAGAACGCCGTCCTGCACATCCCGCCCACAGCCCACCGCCACATCGATGCCGCCGCCGCCGCCGGCGACGACGACGAAGAGCACATGGCCGAGGACTTGAACCACGACGACAGCAGAGGAGAAGAGACCGACGACGAGGACGAGGAACCCGAAACTACTACTACTGCGACTACAACTACTACTACTACGACGCGGCGAAGATGGCAGCAGGAGCGCTCCTCGCGGCAAGGCAACTTGCTGCCCGCGGGGACGAGGGTCAAGCTGGTCGACTTTGGGCTGGCGTGCCGGGTGGCGCGCCCCGGGCAGCTCCTGGCCACGTTTGGGGGCACCGAGCAGTACGCCCCGCCCGAGGTGCTCCAGGGCCGCGCCTACGACGGGTGCCTCCGCGACGCCTACTCGCTGGGCGTGGTGCTGTACCTGCTCCTCACGTCGGCCTACCCGTTCAGCCCCGACGACGTCGACGCCCAGTTCGAAGAGCAGACCTCGCCCGCGTTTCTCGCCTGCCTCCCCTATCCCCCCCACGTGTCCTCCGACGCGCGCGACCTCGTCTGGTCTCTCCTCCGGCCCGACCCGCGCAAGCGCCTCTCTGTCGACGGCGCCCTCCGCCATCCCTTCCTTCAGACGGCAGCCGCCGTGAACGACGACGACGCACACGAGGCGCTCTCGACGAGCACCAGCCGAAGCAGCGCGAGCAGCGACGACGAAACCGACGACGACGACGACGACGCGCCCGAGGAGCAGGCCGAGGAATGCCAACCGCAGACGGACCTGCAGCACGCCGAGGAGCTGCAGGCTGCTGCTGTCCTCGCTGCCCTCGACATGAGCGACGACATGAGCCTCGGCTACTGAAGTGGAGCCGAGGAGCACGAACAACAAAGAGACCACGAGAGAGAGAAGAGGACACGGAGAAGAGAGAGGAGGGGCGACAAGAGGATATATATATAGCCTAAAAAAAGGACCAGAGGGTGCTTGTAGATAGGACGTTTTCCACTAAAGACCCCCCAAGCGGGTTTTGTGTATTTGTTGTTGTTGTTGGTGGTGGTGGGTGGTTGGGTTGAGGTTAGCCGCGGCGCTCTTCCTGGAGGAGAGCAGCGAATCTGCGCAGGGCTTCGTCCATGTCCTCGGGGGAGGCCGTCGAGAACGACGCCCGCACGAACGAGGAGTCCTCCCCGTTGGGCGTGAACGCCACGCCGGGCACGAGAAGGACCTTCTGGGCGAGAGCTCGCTCCTTGATGAGCTTCTCCGTTGAGCGCACGCCCAGCACCTTGAACCACACAAACATCCCTATTGCGCGTTGTACACACACAGAGAGAGACCCGACCAATGATTAAGCGCCACGTGTTCCTCCTAAGTTGCCGGCACACATCATCATCATCATCGAGAGAGGCAAGCAAGCAAGCGCACCGGCGGAAGGAGGATGCCACTCGGCGAGGCCGGTGAGGTGCTTCTCGGCCAGCTTGCAGAACAGGTCCCTCCGTTGGCGGTACCCCTCCTGCCCGAACGAAGGAACAGACCACGACCCACGACCACGACGGAAGATGCCATCAGGATGGATGTCATGTGAGCGAAGGCGTCGCGTTTGCTGATAACGCGCGCACACACACCGAGAGCGAGAGCGAGGAGAGAGGAGAGAGGTAGGCCGAGGGGAAGGGGTGGGTCTAGTGTGCAGCAGCAGCAGCAGCAGCAGCAGCTGATGTACCTGGACCGTGGCGATGTGGCGTTTGAATCCCTCCTCGCCCCAATGCTTGAGGAGCTGCAGGAGCACGACCTGGCTCAGCCCGCTCACGTGCAGAGTGGAGGCCTGATGACGATCGTCAGGCGTTGCGGGGAACACGTGTGGGGGAGGGATAAAATACATATATAAATATTTCTAATAAATTATTGGATGGGTGGAGAGGTGTAGATGTTCATGTTATACCTGCTGGTGCAGCTGAATTCGTTCGATGAGCGGCGCGGGACCGGTTGCCCAGCCAATCCGGAAGCCCGACGAAATGATCTTGGAGAAGGAGTCGAAACGCACCACGCGCCCGTCCACGTCCAGCGACAGGAACGACACCAGCGGAGCATCGCCCTGCCCCCCATCACCATCACCATCATCAGCATCATCGAGAGGAGAGAGAGAGAGAGAGACGCGCATGTCAATGCATCGAACGCCAAACAGACAAATAAATACGAGCGATAAATTTATCGGTGAGGGCGAGCGACCTCCTTGGAGTCGAGCTGGAGGTGGAAGTAGGGGTCGTCCTCGAGGATGATGAGGTTGTGGGCCTGCGCGAGGCCGTAGATCTCCCGACGCCGTTCCTCGGGCAGCGTCGCCCCCGATGGGTTCTGGCCCGTCGGGATCACGTAGAGCACCTGCAGGTCGACGCGCGCATAAGCAAACACCCGCCAACCAACCAACCAACCAACCACCAATCACCAACCCACCAATCACCGCAAGAATGG
>JANDJZ010000496.1:0-30614 GCA_027943245.1 Acanthamoeba sp. SK_2022b
ACCGCGTGCGACTCGGTGGACGAGACGACCCCCGCGTGAATGGCGACCTGGCCCTTCTCAGTGAACTTGACGCCGTTGCTGACGAGGTTGATCAGGACCTGGCGCAGGCGCGTCGAATCGCCGACGAGGCGCGTGGGGAGGTCGTGGGGGATGTAGGTGATGAGCTCCAGCGCCTTGGAGTGGGCGCGGAAGCTCATCATCTCGCCCACCTCCTCCACCACCGCCCGCAGGTCAAACTCGATGTCCTCCAGCACGATTTTGCCCGACTCTGCCATAGACACGCCACGCGCGCGCGGAGACACACATGACACGGGAAAAGATAAAAGGAAAAGGAAAATAAAAGGAAAATGCACGTTAATGAGGAGCGGAGATGCGCATTGCCTAGAACAGGAAATAGGCAGGGCGGTAACGAGCCAAGCGGCGAGCTGCAAGGACAGAAACAACGCGCAGCGGGCACGTGTGGTATAGCACAGCTCGGGGGGCAAAGGGGGAGTATACCGATCTTGGAGAAGTCCAGGATGTCGTTGACGAGGTCGAGCAAGGCCTCGCCCGAGCTTTCGACGGTCTCCACATACTCCTTTTGTTCTTGCGAGAGGGTCGTGTTCTTCAGGACTCCGATCATGCCTATGACTCCGTTCAGTGGCGTACGCTGTGCACCACCACCGCCACCACCACGCGATGGGAGATAGCAAGGTGAGTGCGCGACTAGCCGAGAACAATAGAATTCGGGAGGGCCTCGTGTAGTACGAGCTCGTGGCAGGTGTTGGCGAGGAAGAGGGTCTTGGCCTTGCTCTTCTCCTCGGCCGTCTCCTTGGCCTGCCGCAGTCCGTCGACCTTCTTCAAGAGTCGCTCGTGCTGCCGCTTGAAGTGCTCGAACGTCTCGGCGCCCTCTTGGAATCTGCAGAGGCGAAAGATTCGTGCAAAAGATGTCGAGAGAGTAAATAAAAATTTGTGTAGTAGCTAATGCACATGATGAGATTGAGATGGAGAGGAGAGAATGGGAGTACCGTTGGAGGCCAAGATTTTGGCGGAAATGGGTGCGTCGGGCAGCTTCGGTGTAGAGGGCGGCAAAGAAGAGCAGCAGATTGGAGAACACGAGGGCGCCGGTGCGCGAAAGCCAGGCGTCCCAGCTGTCATGGCCGAGGAAGGGCGTGACGACGAGCTGGAGCCCCAGCACGAGCCCGCCGACGGCGCAGGAGCGGCGCCATGGGAGGTGGAAGGCCGTCGCGCACACGAACGGTAGGGCGCATAGGACGAGCAGCTCGTGCTGCTGCTGCCCACTGGCGCCGGTCGCTGCAAGATGAAGCAGCAGTAGGGCCTGAGTAGTGAGTGAGTAGGCGGCCACCGCACGGTCTGCTCGGCATATCCACCAGGCGGGGGCCCACGTCGCCACCGCCAGGCAGGCGGTCAGCACGGCGGGCATGATCATGCCGTGAAAGGCCAGTGGCGCCCACCAGGAGCTCGAAGACGAAGGCGAAGTGGAGAGCAAGAGGATGTCGAGAAGGAGGAGGAGAGGCTGCAGGAGCACAAGATGGAAGAGCACGAAGCAACGGAAGGGGGTCAGCGCGGCTCGACCGGCGGTAAGCACAAATTGAGCCTCGATGGCCGGATGGCCGAATTGATGGGCGTCCTCGCGCAGCATGAAGGTAACGCTTTCGCACGCCTCTCCCGCGCACGCACGCCAGCCACGTATGCCGTTGCTTGCTGGAGGAACCCCTAATGGAATCGTAGAATGGGCGGGTGCCGGGCCTATGGTTCGGGTTGGCAGAGTGGCAGTGCCGTTTCGTTGTGCTTGTGGAGGTGAGGCAGCGGATATTGATGTGGTGGTAGTAGATGATGATGATGTTGCAGACGCAGCAGCGGTCGATTGTTGTTGGCCGATCCAGCTGCCACCACCTTGGCGTTCGCTTGGAAGCATGCTCGTGGCCTCGGTGCCTCTCGCGAACCCTCGCAACTCTTCCGCGTGAGTGGGGAGTGCTGGATCTGGTCCAAATCTCGTCTGATCGGTTCCGTGCACGTCTGATGGAGCCTCTACTCGAATTCACGAGAGAATTGAAGCTTCGTTCCAGAAGGCGGCCGATGGAGACAAGAGATGACAGGAACGTCGCCGATTTCAAGTAACTGGAGGCTCAAAAATTCGAGTATATCGAGCTCGTGCAGGATTAAAATCAATTATAATCGAATCAGACAAGCCGATCAGTGATTACAGAAGGAGATTTGAATGCGAGCGACCAGGCCACTCTTCAAATCTCAGACGATGCTCCTCGTCCGCGCACCACAATCCACACAAGGCCCAGGCGGAATTCTATTCCGACAGTCTGGGCGTTACCTAAATGACCAGCTGGTGTGGTTGCTATGGCGACCACCCACATATGCAACATTCCCCCGTTCGGGAGTAGCAGGTGATCCCCGATCCGATTTTTTCGTCTTTTGTTATGATAACAAAAATCCGTGCAAAGAAATTTATGTATTTTTATCGCTGCGCGGAGCGCACAGACACACATCCACGCTACGCGGCGAAGAGGGCAGGGTCGAGGAGAAGGCCCACGGGGCAGTGGTCGGAGCCCAACACAAACTTGCGGATGAACGCCTTGCGCACAAACGGCGCCAGTGTCCGCTGGTACAGGAAGTAGTCCAGCCGCCACCCCATGTTCCTCGCACGTGCCGCTGCGTAGCCCAGGCCCCCGATGAGCGTGTGGGAAATGGCCACCAACAACAACAACCACAACCAACAACAACCACCAACCACCAACAACCAACACACCACGCACGGGGGCTCAGAGAGAAAGGGGGCGAACCAGAGCGGTAGGACCAGAACGAGTAGGTCTGGCGAGCCGGGTTCTCGTGTCGGTAGCTGTCCACAAAGTCCATCGTCTTGAGCACGCGCGTGAAGTCGTCCCTGTTGTTGTTGTTGTTGTTGTTGTTGTTGTTGTTGTTGTTGTTGAACACGTGTGCATGAGAAACACGTGTCCCAACATCGTGGGCCGGGGAGGAGTGAGAAGGGGGGGGGGCGACCTTTCTTCGTCGGTGAATCCCGAGGTGTAGTGGTTGTTGGCGGGGTCGTGGAGGTCGATCTCCTGGTGGGCCACGTTCAGGTCGCCACACCAGATGACCGGCTTGCCCTTACGCTCGTTCTCCTCCAGCACTCTATGCCCGAGCTCTGTGTGTGTGTGTGTGTGTGTGTGTGTGTGTGTGTGTGTGCCGTGTTGTGTGTGTGCCGTGTTGTGTGTGTGTGTGTGTGTGTGTGTGTGTGTGTGTCGGGATTTGCCACCACCATCATCATCAATGTCGTGGTAGTGATGGTGGGGGGGGGGCGCGGTGTACCGTGGCCATGTGGGTGCACGTCAATGCCCGCCCTGAGGCCGGAGGTGGCGAGGGAGTGGAGGTAGGCCTCCATGTCGCGGTTCCAGCGCTGGCGGTACTCCAGCCGCTTGAGCTCGTCCCCCGAGTTGGGAATGTACGAGCCCACGAGGTAGAACCCCGCGAACTCGAGCGTGATCACCCGCCCTGCACGCGGCGCCCATCAGTGAACGATGCCCCCCCTCCCCCCTCTCGCGCGCGCGTGTTTGTGTGCGCGCGTGCCTTCGTTGTCGTGTTCCTCTACGCCGATGCCGTGGTGGACACGGATGGGTCGGTACTTGGAGTACATGGCCACCCCCGAGTAGCCCTGCACGCAGGGCGCCCCCCCCAACCAAACACGCCCCCCCCCCGCGAGTCAGTGCTGTGCCCCCCCCCCCTCCCCGATACACCCACAGCGAGCGAGCGAGCGAGCGCGGTGCTGCCGGCGCTGACCTTTCGGGCGGTGGAGCAGTTGTGGAATTCGTAGGGGTAGACGTCAGCTTTGTGAAAGGTTTTCCCGCGGACTGGGGCCAATGGCGTGGCGTGGTGAGCAAGATCCATCGATCGGCCAATGGGGGAGTGGACACCGCCAATGGCAAGAGGCGCGGGGGGGGCGTACAGTGGTCGATCTTGGAGTCGGTCAGCTTGGTCTCCTGTAGGCACAGCACATCCGGCTCCTCTTGCCTGGCGTTCGTTGCCCAGCGACGCGGCACGCTGCGTGAGCCGCTAGGGGGGGGGCACCTCGCGCGCATGGGCGCGGCGGAAGGGGGGGAGGGGGAGGCGCACCTGATGTAGTGTTGGAGGGACCCCTTCTCGACGATCGAGTTGAGCGAGAACACATTCCACGACACCAGCTTCACATACTTGTGCTCGTCGGACGTGACCGGGTACAGCGGATACGGCGATATCACCGGATTGGAGAATCGCTTTTTCTTGGTCGTCGTTGTTGTAGTCGTCGTCGTCGTCGTTGTTGTTGTGGTGGTCCCCCGCGTTCTCTTGGTCGTCGTCGTCGTCGTGCCACTCTCGGGACTACTGATCGTGGTCGTCGTGGCGACTTCCATCTCGGCCCGCTCGGCGACGACCAGTGCCTCTACTCCCTCGCCAACATCACCGGCGCTGCTACTGCTGGCGGCGGCCGTGGCCTTCTTGGCTCGGGGCGTTTTCGGCTTGCCTTGCTTCTTCTCTTCGCCAGGCGCCGCTGAGATGGTGATGTGCACGGCGAGACACGTGTGGAGATTGGAATGAGCCCAACAGCCACGATAGTCGATAAGAGTCACTAGAATAAATATGTATTTGATAGCCGCTGCCGTGATCCTCCCTCCCTCCCTCGCATGATGCCCTGACTCTGTTATGTACCATCCTCATCTTCTGTGCGCGGTAGGTGGTGGTGTGGTGATAATTGGAATAGGAAGGATGAGAGGATGCCACCACTCGAAAATTTGGGATTCAATTTGGTCAACAAAAAAAGTAACAACAACCAGCACGCTGGTGTGTGGCGGTACCTGTTGCGTAGAGCCGAGCAGAGGAGAAAGTAGGGACCAAGCAAGCCCCACGGGCCTGGAGCGCCGAGACCACCCCTCTGCCCAAAAATACAAAATAAAGGTTTAAAAATTCGAAAAAAGAGGCAAAAGACGGGAAGCAGAATGTACAGGCGGAAGAGAGATGAGTGGCCTGTTCGCACAGGAGAGGGCTTGCCACTGATCCCGAAGCTGCGCTTGGGCGCTGTGGCACCGGTGCCAGCGCCAGCGCCGGCGCCGGCCACAGAGGTAGTTTTTGAAGATGCAAAGACCGATCCTCGGGAAAACAAATCGGCTGTGCTGGAGAAGGAGCGGATTGAATAAGCTCTGTGTGCCGCCCCAGCGGTTCGCATCGTACGCAGCATTCTGACCAGGTTTCTTTTTCAATTTGGACCAAATCTATTCGAATGGTGCTGTTTTCCTTTGTTTTCCCCAAGTCTTTTCTCGTCTGTCACGGCTTGTCGACCCCTTTCATGGAAGACAGTCGCCGCCCCTCAACAAGATACATTCCTTGTACACTCATCATCCTTGAAGATCTTCCGCTAACTCTGGCTTTAGACGAGCAGAAGCGTCTGCTCTCTCGTCTGTGGGTGGAGAAGGTGCCGGCTACCGAAGCCCTGATCAACGCCATAGAGAAGGATATCACCCAGTTCTGCCCGAGCTCGTAGATTTTGTGCATGACCTCTTCGTCTCTGCAGGACCCGACTCAGTGTGAGAAAGATAGCGTGGCGTTGTCCAACCAGTTTTTATCCTGGTCGGTTTCTTGTAGGTCACTCCATTTCTTTTGGCCTGGTGCGTGTAGCGTGCGATATATGGCAGCGATCTGAAAGTTTCGTAGGTTGGAGAGGACGAGCTCCAAAGATTGAGATGGGAGCGGGAGGAAGCACGCCTGCGGTTCAGCTGGAGCTTAAGGAGGGCACAGTTCTGGAGCCTGGTCTGGCCGAGCTCATAGTGGCGTGTTTCAAGGAAAACAACCAAAAGGGAAAGCCTCTCTCCTACAAGAGCTTTCAGCAGGTGATGGAAAATGTGAGCCTCAAACACGGGGAGTTAGCTTTCGACTTTGACTACCTCTACAATCTGTTTGATGTGAACCACGACGGGAAAGGTACAACGCCTTTGCAGTGGAAGTGAACCTCCCCTAAAAACAGGTCAGTGGAGCTACAGGAGTTGCTGACAGGGTTTGCCGTGCTGTCGTCTGGAACGCTGGAGGAGAAGGCACAACGTGCGCTCCTTGCTACTCGGGTGGTGTATCACCTCCCATCCCTGTTGGTTAACAGCCCATCCTCGCACAGTAACGTTTCACGCCATCGACGTGGATAACAACGGGAGCCTCACCAAAGGCACCTCCCCCGCCTTACCCATGACTGCCCACGTGCTCATGCCGCTCCCTCTCTTGGTGACAGCCGAGCTGAGGGCTCACTTTGCCAAGTTGGTGGAGTACCTGACTCAAGCGGAACTGCACCGCCTGCTCCAGCAGGCGTCCGTGTTTTCGAGCAGGCCTTCGGAAGCTGCTCTTGCCAACCTTGTGGTACTGTTCTGTGTCTCCTTCTTTCATCGTTGTTGCGTTACCCTCCACACCCGTAACCACGCCCAACGCTCCCAACAGAAGGGTTTGCAGGAGGCCACGGTCTCTGGTGCTTTTGATGCCGACCTCAACCGCGACGGCCAATTGACCAAGGCACCGCCCCACCCAGATGCAAGGGTTATCCCACTCGCTCCACTCACGCGAACGCAACCACCATCAGGAGGAGTGGGTGGCGGCGGTGAGGAGCAACCAAGACATACAGCGCTTCGTCATGCCCGACAGGTTCCTGCAGGCCTACATGGAGGAAGCCCGTCAAGCCTACTCCTCCTAACCACACCTATAACCCCCCCCTCAATCCCCTTCTCCACTACTACTTCAACAGAGTTCCTTCTGCAACAGCCAATAACGAGCACACTAGCAGGGGGGCAGGGAGGCTAGGCAGGACACGCGTGGGTGTTTATTGACCTCTCGTATTTACAAACCGTGCCTAGGGAGGTGAGGTAGTGGGGTGGCAGAGAAGAAGCTTTGGGTAATGGAGAGCGCGCTATGTATAGAAATAGAAGTGGCGATGGAGATAACGGTACCCTATCAAGCGCGCGTGCAGCGTGGCGCAGGCGCAGAGGAGTGGATAGGGAGGAGCCGCGATGGCGGCGGCGGCGAGTCGGTGCCTTTACATGTGCATGACGGCATCGCCGTACATCTTCTGGCCGCGCGGCATGAAGAAGGGCGGCATCTGCTGCTGGGGAGGTCTGTCTTCGTTGTCCCTCTCGACGAAGTAGTCCTTGAGCGTTTCCTTCATCGATTGCTCAAAAATGTCGAAGCCCAGCTCGAGTTCCTCCTGGCTGACATTCAGCGCCGGAATGAAACGCACGGTCTCATGAATGCCTGGCACACAGCAAAGCGCAGCGGTCAGGGGACTGGCCTTGTCACGTGCTTGTGCACGCTCCCACTCTTGGGAGGGGGGGGGGGCATCTCTCTTACCGGTGTTGAGCAGCAGCATCCCGTTCTCGACGCACTTCTTGGTGAGAGCGCCGGCGAAGCCCTTCTTGACGGCGTACCGGGGGTCGTGGCTGGGGAAGGGGCGCATGTCGTCGGCCTGGGAGTAGAACTCGGCGGCGACCATCAGGCCCGGCCCCCTGATGTCAGCGATCTGCGGGTAGCGCTCCCTGAGCTGGTGGAGCATGGAGCGGAGCTGCTGGCCGCGCAGCTCGGCCTTCTCAACGAGGCCTTCCTCCTTGATCACCTGCAGAGTTGCCGTCGCCGCCGCGCAGGCCACCGCATTGGCGCCCATGGTACCGCCATGCGAGCCTGCACGCCCAACACACGCGCGCGCGCGCATACGACACGCGATCATTTCATTCGTTAGCGCCACCAAGCCAAGAGCGGGAAGGTGGCCGGGGAACAAAGGGAGAGCGTACCGGGAACCCAGTTGCGGTGGACTTCGGGAGAAGCCGCAATGCCGCTGAGAGGGAAGCCAGAGGAGAGGGCCTTGGCGAAGCAGATGACGTCGGGCTTGATGTCAAAGTGCTCAAGGCCAAACCACTTGCCAGTCCTGCCAAAGCCGGTCTGGACCTCGTCGAGTACCATGAGGATGCCGTGCTTGTCGCATATCTCGCGAACCCCCTTCATGAAGGCCTTGGGGGGCATCACATAACCGCCCTCACCCAAGACAGGTTCCTGTCAGGAGGCGACGGAGCATGAGTAAGGCACGAGAAAGCAAAGGTCGTGATTGTAGTTACGATCAGGGGGGGGGGTGAAGGAAGGGAAAGGGTTAGTAGAAACGATCACCAATCAATCGACCTACCCAACAGGGAGGGGCAGACAAAACAAACAAAAACAAGCAAATACCTCCATCCTACCGGGCGCCACCCCTGGGGTAGAGCGTATTGTTGTGTGGTGTGGTGTGTGGTTTGTGGTGTGGAGGAAAGAAATAGAGAGGATAGAGATAGAGATAGCACATCTCACACCGACAAGCAGTCGTTAATGATGCGTTGCCACAAACGGGTACAAGCGATCACATAACGAACAGATAGATGAGTGGATGGTGACGGTGACGGTGATAGTGATGATGATGATGATGATGACGATGATGAAAACAGTGATGATGGACACACAGAAATTTGCTGCAGCCATACAAACAAGCCAACACGAACAGGCGGGAAGAAGAATAGTCAAAGCCACAAGGTGCATGCAGGCCTTTCACTCCCTCTGTAGCTCATCGAATGCATAAAAAGGTTTGCTGCGGAGAGAAAGGCTTACCAGGAGGATCGCGGCCGTCTCGGAGGGAGCAGATTGAGTGGCGAGGATGTTCTCGATCTGGGTGAGCGGGTCATTGCAGCATGCGTTCTGGCCGCCGTTGCACGCCGCGCGGAGGGCGCCGTTGGCCTTACCACCGCCGTTGACCTGACCGTTGGCGTTGTGGCCACCGTTGATTTGGCTGTTGGTCGGCGAGAAGCTGCCAGCCACGGGGCCCTTCAGGCTCTTGGAAGGGCACCTGGCGAAAAGGATGATTGGAGGTTAAGCTTGGTGATCGGGAGATGATGATAGCGATGATGAGGTCTCACAGTGCGTATATACCTGTAGCAGTAGGCGTAAGGAGCAACGTGGACGCCAGCCATGAGCGGAGCGTAGCCGGCCCTGTAGACGTTCTTGCTGTTGGTTACCGACATGGCGCCGACTGTACGCCCGTGAAAGCTGCCTTGGAAGCTCTTGAATGAACAAGAAGACTCTTGTAAGTAACCGAGCGCTGTCGAGCAAGCTTGGGGCGACTGGCGACGGAACGTACGATGATGTTGGACCTTCCGGTGGCGTGGCGGGCAAGCTTGATGGCAGCTTCAACGGCTTCTGCGCCACTGGTGTGTAAAGAGAGAACTACGTTTTTGGCACCGCCCTTGGGAAACTACCACTCTAACGCGATCCAAAGACGCGGATACAAACAAACAAACAGGCGGTCATTTAAGCCTACCTGTTGCTAAAGAAGAACTGGTCGACGCCCTTGGGCACCACGGTCTTGAGCTCGTCAGCGAGTTGAAGTACGGGCTCGTGGTAGGCGATGCCCATCTGCACATGCATAAGCTTGCCGACCTGCTCAGAAACAGCCATCGGGTCTGGTTTAGAGACATAACCAAACGTAACAAGTCACGGAGGAGCTTTGCGCTGACCTGATCTTGAGCGGCCTTGACGACCTTGGGGTGGCAGTGCCCGGTGTTGGTGACACCAATGCCGCTGGTGAAGTCGAGCAACTTACGCCCTAATGAATGGTGTGGTTACCGCACGGGTTACGATCACGGTGTATTGTATATTAGAACAGGAAAGGCCCGACCAAGATTAGGAAAAGGCTATTCTGTTGCTAAGAAGCTGGCGACAAAAGGTACTACTACAAAAAAGAGAGTTCGTACCGCAGGCGGTGTAGACGAAGCTGCCCTGGCCCCTTTCGATGACAACGTCGGAGAGGCGACTCCAAACAGGCGAGAGGATGGCCTTCGAATTCTGTAACTTGGCTGCTCTGTTCATGTTGATGTTGATTGATTTCGGTTGTAAGTTCTAATGATCTTGCGACGAGATGATGTCTGAGGACTAGCCTGCTCGATACGAAGTAGTCAGACTATGAGAACTCTACAAAGCTTAAAAAGATGCAAAGATGACAAACGGTTGTCCCGAGTAGTGGCGACGGCTACAAAGTCGGCGCGCACCTGTGGCGAGTTGGCTGTGCGTGAAACGTTGGTTGTGTGGCTGCGGATGGCCTCTGTAGCCGTTGGTGTGGGAAGGTGGGTAACGCGATGGTAGTTGAAGGTGTGCTGCGAAAGAAGAGGCGGGAGCAGCTGCTGGCCGCCTTTTTGCGTCCTGGTCATCGAGCAGGCACCAATCGCACCAACGTCGACACGAAAAAAAGCACCTCTTTTTAGGCGGCTCCCACGTCTTTCTCCGAACTTTCGCCTGCACTGCGCGTTATGACGGGTTTGGCGGAAGTATACCGGACAAAAACCGGCTTTCCGTAGCGTACAACGCGTCATCTCGCGCAGTGGGGTGTCGGTTGCTTCGTGCTTCTGCCTTGTTCTGTCTTTGCCTTCACGGAATATGCGCGAAACGGACCGTGTCGTGTCACATTCTGGATAACCGCGGGGAGGTGATCCCTGGACATCGGCCCCTATCTTCCCCGAGCTTGGTGTGGCTTCCTTTGGTTTGTCGTTGGCGCTGGTGGCAGACACGAGCGAACGTGTCGTTGATAGACTATTTTGCCTTGTTTGGTGTTGTTTTGTATTAATGGGCCTGGTGGGTCGAAGGTCCTTTACGGACTTGCCCACCAGGTGCTGCTGTTGTTGTGCTGCGTGGGTTGGGTTCTGTCGCTCAGAGACCGGCCGAGAGAAGTTCGGCGTTGGAGACCGCGTTGTGGGGCTGCTCCTTGAACAGCATGAAGTGGCCCTGGAGCTGGGCCATACTCACCGGCTTACCGGCCGCCTCCACCCGCGCCACGAACTCGTCGGCCGACCGCTCCTGTCCCCCGTTGGCCAGTCAATACCCCTCGTTCTCTCCTCTCTCTCTCTCTCTTGCACCACCGCACAAAGTGGCACGCGACAACCGCGAAAGCGCGTACGTGATCCGGATAGAAGCGAAGGAACATGCGTCGAACTTGATCAGCGCTTGCGTTGCCCATTTCGAGTTTGACGTCAACCCGCCCCGGTCCTGCATTCCAGAGGCGTGCCGAGGCAGCGCAGAGTCAGTGACGTGATGCGTTCACCACACGCCACCGTTCGCTCATGTCTCGCGCATATAAAGAGAGAGAAAAGGAGAGGCGGGGTAGCATGAGTACGGATGAGGGCCGGGTCTAATCGGTCGATGTGGTTGGTGGTCATGAACAAGAGACGCTCCTCAGACGACGCCACACCATCCAGCACGTTGAGGAGACCGCTAAAGGTCACGCAGCTCTGGTACTCCCTCGTGGGTTGCTCTCTAGAATGGTTGGGGGGGGGAGTTGGTTGTCGTCGCTCCTTTGATGTTCTCAAAGAGAAACAGAGGAGGAGGAGGAAGAAGAAGATGGAGGGCTTACCTACGAATGGCCGCCGCGTCGACGTCCTCGAGCACCGTGATACTTCGCGTGGGCACGATGCTCATCATGTAGGCCAGCTTGTCGTCCGTCATGCCTCTCTCGCTCAGGTTGAGCATGCATATGTTGTACCGCAGCTCACCGGCCAGAGCAGTGATGAAACTCGATTTCCTGCACTCCAATGGGCGCCAACAACAGAGAGAGAGAGAGAGAGAGAGCAGGGGCACCGCGTCAGCCACGAGCGGTCTCTCGGCCAAGAAGGGCCGAAAGAGGTGGAGTACCCCGATCCCGGTGGCCCGTAAAGCAGATAGCCTCTACGGTAGGGGATTCCTGCACCGCACACACACACACACACACACACACACACGCAAGGGGATGAGTTAAGCTGCTGCCAATCAGGACGAGGGCCGAGTGAGAAACAGAGGAGCAGACCTCGATCCCGATACCAGCTCTGGTTGGCGAGGAACTCTTTGACGTCGCCCGCGAGGCGCTCGGCCTGGTCGCCGTCGAGGATGACCGAGGACAGCGGCCGTCGGGCGCGCGGCTGGCCGAACTCCTTCCATTCGAAGCCGTTGGCCGTGTAGATGAGGGTCTTGCCCTCCTCCTTGGCCAGCGCCATGTCGCGCGCCTCCTGCAGGATGTCGAGGAAGAGCTCTCGATTGCGTCCATAGGTGGTGAACGTCACGGTCTCCCATGGCGTCCCGCTCGTCAAGTCCACCATCGCCTTCTCCCTTGCTCGCTCCACCACCATCCAATACCCCTGAACTCACAACAGAATTCACAAAAGTAGAATATATAAGTAATTTTATTAATAATAAAAATAAAAATAAAAAAACAATTCTGCCACCTATCGTGACGGAATTCAGCAAGAATTTGATCACTGCACCTTGTGCTTGATGAAATGGCGGCCAGTGGAGGGAATGAGGTTGTACGACGTCTTGATGCTGCCCGTCGGATCTTTCTGGTAGAAAGTTTCTACACTGAGGTGCTGCGTTTGCCGCGCGGCCCTCGCTGTAATCCAGTTGAGCACCCACGAGTAGGAGGGGTCCTTGGAGGGAATCTCCATCTTGACCATGAAATTACGCTGGAAGTAAGCCATCCCATACTTCCACCCACCACGGAGCAGGGTGGCTCCGCCTCCGAGCACAAACAAACCCGCTCCCGCGCTGAAGTAGGGATTCGTCGTGTCCAGCAGGCCGCCCAAAGGGGAAGGCGGTCCGCTGTTCATCTTGCCAAGAAATCAATAAACTCGTTTTCTCTTTGTTTTGTTCGTTTTTTATTCTACCGTTGGGGAGGCTTTCGTGGGAGCAAGAGAACACGATGCACGCAGATGTAGTCTACTCGGCCATGGGTGCGGATGCAGCACCAGGAGGCTTGATGAGACCTCGAATGCTGAGATCGTAGGTGACCTCTTCGATCTTCTTCAAGTCGTACTTGATCGAGTCGTACCTGGTTAGGGGGGCAGCAACAGAAAGCGTCAGCGTGATGGTGCACACATTTGACGTTGGATGCGTTGAAGTTGGGGAGATGTATGTACTTCTTCCTGAGAAAGTCATTCTTGAGGTTGAGCAGCTGGAAGCCCGCGTAGAGCTCGTTCACAAAATTGCCAATCCTGGTGACCATTTCATAGTCACCGGCCGTCGCTCTGTTGACGCACAAGCGCGACTGCGCAGCGGCAACAGGAGACGTTGGTCATTAGCCAGACAGATTAGGGCAGAGCGAACCGAGCCGGCGTGTCACGCATGAATACCAGCTCGTTCGGAATGGTGGCCAGGCCGTAGAGGTAGTCGGCGATCTCGATGGCGAACGAGGACTGCGCTCCCTCCGCCTGGGTCTCGCCTGGCACTGTACGGACAGAGAAAGCAATGGACGATCGCATCAAGGAAGAACGCATGACGAAGGACAGCAAAGCAAAAAGGCAAGCGGCAAGTAGGGGAGGGGGGTGCAGGTACGGCCAAGCATTTCTTCGACCTCCTTGAGGGAGATGAGCCGGTTGTCGTCGAGGAACTGCACCAACCCGACCAGGAACACGATCGTCGACAGCGAGTTCTTCCAGAACTCACGATACCTACCACCACGACGCGGCAGTGAACAAGCAGGAGGATGGGCACCACGTAGAGTTGAGTAACGCAGGGAGAGGGGCACTGTGTGGGTGTGCGTACTGGTAGTAATGCTTGTTCTTCTGCGCTACCTCTTTGAGTTCAGCAAAGTTGGCCTTCAGCCCCGGCAAGAAGGCCCTCGCCCTCGCGCACACCGCCGCCGCTGCGGCACGAGAGGCGTGAGTGCTTGCTTGGCATAAAGTTACTACTGGAGCTGAAAGTCAGCGCGAGTACAATCTGTGCGGCCAGAGTGGATCTGACCAAGAATGGTCTTCATTTCGCGACACTTGGCATCGATTTCTTTGGTGACCTTGCGGATGGCATCTTTGAGCTCGCCCTCTTGGGCCAAAGCATCATTATAGCCTGTAAACATGCTCACCACAGCCTCCAACTTCTTGTACTCGGCATCGCCTCCTGCTCCTTCGATCTCCATCGTATTTCTAGTTTCTCTGTGTGTGTGCAGGCAAAGAAAATAGAGGAATGCTTGGTGTACTCAGTTTACCACCTGGCTTGGTATCGATGTGTATGACGACCCTAACATCTCCCACACTTGGCCCATGCTTAGGTTCACTGTATGCCCGTAACTGTGCATAGTTTCAATGTGACCTTCAAGCGAAAAAGCAGCTGTACAGCTTAGGGTGGTTTTGTTGCACACCGATGCCGAGTTATAGCCTAGGCCTAGTAAGTGCATGGTTCTTACACAGAGGGGCTGGTCACAGTCCCATTTTTGTTGCAGTCTTCGGTACTGCTGTCGCTACTACTGTCGTCCTCGCTCCCGTCGGTTGTCGTCTTGGTTTCTTCTACTGGGTTCTCAAGTGGCCTCCTCAGGGTCATCGTCGCTCTGGGGGGCGTGAAAGAAGACACGTACATACACGGCATAAGCTCACTGACGCTGCACACGAGGACCGCGCCTTTGCCTTTGGAGGTGCGTGCGTACTTGAGGCGACTGGAGCCAATGCCATCGGCGAGGATGGGCACGGAATTGGAGTCGAGGGTCTTCTTAAACCATGTGCCTGTGCTCGTCCGCTGGGCCCGCTTCCTCCGCAGCTCGCTGAGGGTGGCGTCGTCCCACTCTTCCTCCTCCGCCTCCACGGGTGCGGCCTTGGTTTCATCGTCGCCGGTCGCCGTCGTGGTCGTCGTCGTCGCGCTTGGGACTGGCGGGGAAATTACACCGGGCTTCTTCTTGCCGCCGGCGCTGTTGGCCCGTTTTCGTAGGTACTTGCGGCTGCCCTTCTGGGACGCCTCCTCCTCCTCCTTGTCCTTGGACGCGTCGTTCGCCGTTGAGCTCTGCTGGAGTTCGCTTGCGGGCGGCTTGGTCTTCTTGCGGAAAAGAGTGTTCATAGAGAACGAGTGACGCCGCAGGCCGATGCCTTTGGAGGCCTGGGACTTTCGCTCCACGCCGGGCGTCTTGCTGCCCCCCACGACGCGTGGCGCGGTCGTCTCCTTCTTATCCTCGCCCTCCTCCTTGCTCGCCCCCACCGCCTCCTCCCCGCTCAAGGTCATCCCCGCCGGTGTCTCCTTGGCATCTCCTTCCTCGCCTATATCTGCGCTGCTCGATGGCTGCTCTCCCCCCTCTGCGCCCTCTGCTCCAGCGGTGGCCTCGGCTTTCTCGACGTGCACCGTCGATGGCTGGAGCTCGGCGGACGCTTGAATCGGTGACGTCGGACGAGTTGGAGAACCGGACACAGCTAGCGCCACTTCGAGTGAACCTGCCGCCGACAACGGAGGCGACGACACCGGCGATGTGGAGAGAGCGCCAGCATCTGACAAGGGCCCAGCCGAGGAGGGAGATGGGGACGGCGACTCTCCCACCGGCTGACTGGTGGACGACGATGACGACAATGGCGAAGGCACGTTGCCAGTGGTCGTGCCGCGCGTGGACTTGGTGCCAGCCAAGTCCGCCAGAGCCTTCTCGAGCACGCTCATCCACTCGACCTTCTCCCTGATTTACATACCAGGTGTCATGCGTGCATGCCCATGTTGTGAGGTCGTCGAGAAATCGATGGGGAGGGCTAGCAGCACAGGGATGTATTACCTGTCCGTGGGCACGGCAAAGAGCCAGGCACGGTCGTCGGTGAACAGCTGGAAGCAGTATGAGAACGTCTCCGTGCCTGCCGTACAGATGGACGTGGACCAATAGAACAGTGAGCGAATGACTGGCAAGTGTCCGGAATACAGAGGCCAGTTATACCGATGATGGCTTCGGGCGCGTTGGCTACGGTGCAGTCGGCGGAGAGGGTGATCTGCATTTCGTATTCGTAGGTCTCCACCGCCTTCTGTTGGCCGTCCTCGTTTTTCATGAGCTTCTTCTTAGCCTTCTTGGCCATGAAGTTGAAGCTCATGAGCGATGTGAGGCCAGTCTTCTTGGCCAGCACAATCATGTCGTTGAACAGGAACGCATAGTGGTCCGTCTTCTTGTAGGCGCTGATCTGTGCGTTGCCTGTAGAGCATGCCCCACACCACAGATTGCAACTGTGAGAGCCATATACGACGCAGGAGTCGTGGCGCCGATCGTTCTATGAGCGTACGCACCGGTACGCTCGCTGCCTGAGGAAGCGAGACTCTTCTTGCGCATGGTGTTGGACATCTTCTGTATCTTGCCCTTGGAGTTGGGGGCGAGCTGGATCTCGGCCATCATCCCCTCGAACACGTACATGCGGCCCGGTATCACGATATTCTAAGTGTGCAGGGGGGTGGCAATGAGAAAGGCACGGCTGAATTCAGGAGATAAGTCGAGTCATACCTCGAACTTGCCTATGAGTTTGTCCTGTATGGCGATAACCTCGTAGATGTTTTCGGCTTCCTTCTTCTGGATGTTGATGTATACTGCCAGCTCCTGCATTTTCGTGCGTGCATTGGAGAGCGCCGGGTAATCTGGATGCGAGGGGTGCGTGTGCTTGACCAAATCCTGATCAACCAACAGGAAACTCTGTCAGCCAGAGTGGCTCGTGCACGAGGCCTCGCTCGTGCCTCGTACCGCGAGCAGCATGACGTAGCGAGGGATTCGTTGCACGGGCATGATGAGGAAGGCGTTGAGGTCAAGGCCCTTGCACTGTTTTCTGTTTTGCGAATACTGCACACGTTGAAGCACACACGCTCGCGCGATGAGTGGCCCCACTCATTCGGGGGAGGGGGCGGAGAGAATGATGAGGGGAACCATAAGGAAGGCGCTGAAGTCCTCTGATGTGCGCTTCAGGCGGGCGACGATGGTGATGGCCTTGTTGAAGTGGTTGACATACTGGGTATAGACCTTAAGGAACATTGACTAGTCGATTCCACCGCGCCAGTAGGATACGTGAGTTCTCGGCAGGTCATTGCCATGGTGTGTGTGTGTGTGTGTGTGTGTGTGTGTGTGTGTGTGTGTGTGTGTGTGTGTGTGTGTGTGTGTGTGTGTGTGTGTGTGTGTGGTACCATTTTGGCGAAGATGTCGCCCAGACAGATGTCGTAGTGCCAATGCTTCATCCGCTCTACCAGCTCATCGAACAGTTTGGCGTTGTAGCCCAGGATGACCTCAATCTCGGAGAAGATGCCCTTGATGTCGCTGTGGGTGACGATCTGCTTGTTGGTCGGGTCCCGCAGGGGATTCATGAACACCTCCACCACAGCGCGCAGGCTTTGAACGTAGGTCTGCTCTGTCGAAAGAATCTCCTCAGCGATCTTGTTGCGCCGCCCTGGTCATGCGATGTCCTCACGTAAGTCCTACAATGTGTTCACAGGAGCGTGCGTGTTGTTTGTTGTGTGCTTGCGTATGCGTACAGAACATCTTGTAGAAGCGCTTCCAGGAGGCAAGGGAGTAGTTCTGGGCTCGGGTGCCGCGAAAGAAGGTGCGCCATACGTAGTTGGAGTCGGCCGCCCGCTGCCACGCCTTTTGGACGAGGCTGAGCACGGCCAGCTCGGGCGGGCGGAAGTAGACCAAGATTCGCTCGAGCACGCGCCGAGGAAGCCGCAGGTAATCGCCGGGGACGAACACAAAGTCGAGGGGATTCTCCTCCTCCAGGTCCTCCTCGCCCTCCTCGTTCACCACGTCCTCGTCGGCTGGCGTGGCCATCGCCTCGGCGGGGGTGTCGCCCGATTCCTCGCGCGTCTGGCGGTCGATGAGGGCGCGCACGCGGCCTTGCAGCTCCTGCTCGTGTCTGACGTTCGCGCTCTTTCTCCTTCTCGAGTCGTCTCTGCTCGCGCGCCTCGCGACGCCGCCGCTGGTCTTCAGTCTCGATGGTGGGCGGCGACTTCTTGCTGTGGTGTGCTCGCCTCTTGTTGCCGTCGTCGCCATCGTCTCCATCACTCTCGCTCATGCTCGACGACGAGTCATCGTCGGAAGAGGCAGAAGTGGAAGTGGCCGTCGAAGAGTCCTCCGGCGAATCTACGCCGCTGTCCCTCTCCACTCCCCCGCTCTTGCCGCTGGCCGCCGGCGCCGGTGCCGGCGCCGGCTGCTGTTCGTGACCAAAGCGCTTGGCGAGGATGTCACGGCCGACGGCGCTCGTACCGTTCGATTGCGGACCATCCCGCCTGACAATGAAACTGCCTCTCTTGGAGGGGGCCGAGAATACAAGCGTCACGGATTGCTTTACGACGCGCTTCGGCGAGCCCCGCTTCTTCTTATTCTTCGCCGTCTTTTTCTTCTTGCTCGTCGCATCGTCGTCATCGCTCGACTCTTCAGTGCTGCTGTCCTCGTCCTCGGAAGAATCGCTCGAGTTAGAAGAGCTTTCGGATTCGTCGTCGCTATCGCTGCTGTTGGCTGCTTTGTGTCTTTTCTTCTTCTCCTTCCCGCCTTTGCCAGAAACATCGCTGCTTTGCTCCACGTCCTTGCTGGGCTCCAGGGTCCACTCGTCATCTGGCCCATCCATAATGATCGTTTTGATTTTGTCACTCTCCTCTCGATAAATAGGATCTCCTCCAGGTTAGGGACCGCTGCCGGTTGGCGCAGAAGAGAAGGGGTTCCGAAAGGGGACGCGTGTGTCGGGTCTCCCGGAAGAATGGCGTTAAGTGTGTCGTAACTTCACTGTCCAAGGATAAGATGGCGGCACCCTTTGCCGGGCGACCGAGTCTTGGTATCGTGGGGTGTTGGCCCTTCCTTTTTAGCAGCCCGCAAAGAGGCACCCGTCGACAACAAATGGTTGAAAAATCAAAATTTCTGGCGGACACACGAAACACGAAACATCATCTCTTGGGCAGGATGCAGAATAAATAAGAGCAAGAAGAGGGGGGGGGGGAAGATCAATATCTAATATTGATGATCTTGGACATGCCCTTCGATACCCACGAAATGATGCCCTCGTTCTCGTCCTCCTTCTAAAGAACTTGGTCAGCACACAGATACACACATGCGCGCACACACAGGCCTGTGTGTGGTGGCCCTCCAAATGCAGCCTTGTGTTGGAGAGACAGCGCGAGTGCGGCGAGGGGTGGCAGTTGTTACCTCGAGAATGTAGTTGCGGAGGTTTTCAAAGTGTTGATTCCACTCCGAGAAGCGAAGGCTGCTGTCCTGTTGGTTTATGTACACGCCCTTCACCGAATCTTCCACACACGACGCCACGCTCTGCTTGAATTGCGAGGCGTCCGCCGCCAGGAACCTGTGCGCACACGCGCGACGACGATTCAGGTTACCGGCTTGCTTCAGCCGTAAAGGGAGGGGCGTCGCGTACTGCGCTGCAGCGTCCGCATTGAGCGGGTTGTTGTCGGCCTCTATGTGGTAGAAGAGCTTCTTCACGTGGGCCAGCACACACCATATCTGGTCCCGGTAGGCCACCCACCGAGGGAACGCTCGCGTGAGGTCCACCTCGCCTGATTCATCGTTCAACCCCCCCCCCCACAACGCCGCGTTAGCTGGGCAGAGCTCATCAACGAGCGAGCGAGCGGGTGGAGGTTTGGGGGGGGGGGTAGCACACCCTGCGTCGAGACGAGAGGGTGAAAGACAGGAGTGACGAATCTGAGCGTGGGTGCTGCGTCGGGGTAGGCTTCGGGAATGCTCAGCACAAATTTGAAGGTGCCTGTGACGAACAACGTTGGAAACTATCACCTCACCTGCCTCCATCGTCATGTTACACATGCGTGCGTTGTGGACGCACCTTTCCTGTAGAGGCCCTGGCGTATGAATATGACTCCGTGCCACTCTGCCAGCACCCCCCACCGTGAGCCGTATGGCACCTCTCGACGCCTGCTGGCAGGTGATGATGGTGGGAGGTCGTACCAAAGAGGCTATCGAAAGAGGGCAGCACAAACACCCCGCTCGGCACATGCTGTGGCAGTTGCTTACTGCACAACAACCAACAACGAGTTGTCAACGTCAATCTTTTTTTTCATAAAACAGGAGAAAAAAGATAAACCAAACAAAAACAAACAATCATAAAACAAGAGAAAAAAGATAAAACAAACAAAATGCATGTTTGGTCCGCGAAGAGGTGAGGTGCGTACTATTCAATGAGCACCGTGTATTCTCGTAGGTAGGGGGCGTATTTTTCCTCTACAAAGTTGTTAATCGTAAGCTGGCCCTTATCAGCGCCGGCCAACGGCGGGGCGGTCGTGCTCGCTGCTGCCTCAAGTTTGGTTCCCTCAGCTGCCGCGGTGAGTTGGGTGTCATCCCGCACCTCCATGTCTGCCCCAAGCATCAGAACAAGATCTACAAACGCAAAGGAAAATGTCGGAAAATAAAGAAACTCTTGCCTTGCTGAACGCGCACAAGAACCAACTTTTAGCTGGTCCGCTTGACCAAGGAAGAGAGATGAGGCCAACCCTGCGAGCTGCTCAGGTTGCGGTGAGTGGAGGACAGAGCTCGGCAACGAGCCTGAAACAAGCGGCTACTGTGCTGGTGGTGGCCCCCACCCTTAGTTCCGCAACGGCAGCGCCCAGCCAGGATGACTACCGCGTACTCATGGTACTACGCGTTAACCACTACACCCTATCTCTTCAATTTGTTGTCGTCTGTGGACTGCTTCGAGGGCAATGCGTTGCAAACAGAGTGTGTGGCGACGGGTGCAGGTGAAGCGGGCAGCTAAGAGTAGGTTCATGGCGGGAGCGCACGTCTTCCCCGGCGGCATCCTCGAGGACGGAGACAATGACCCGCAATGGCGAGCACTCGTCGCTGCCGAGGTACTCGCTTCTGCTCGGGTCATCATGATGGTTATTGTGCCACCGCTTCGCTCACCACATCTCATGCTCGTGTGTCTCGTGCACAACGCAGGCGGCCGATGCTGGCAGTGATCTTGCGTGGCGGATCGCCGCGGTGCGGGAAGTGTTCGAGGAATGCGGCGTGCTCATCTCGAGGCCACCGTTCTCCTCCCCCCAATCCGAGGCCAGCGTCGAGCGGTGGCGCGAGAGGTCGGCCAAGGACAGCAAGGACTTCCTGCGCATGTTCGCCGAAGACCAGGCCCTGCGTGGCCACGTGCCGGGTCCACCGTCCACCACGCCCTCCCTCCTCCCCTCACCCGCTCCCTCTCTCTCACACACTGATCCCATGCACATGGACACGTCGCGCGTGGACATCGTGGCCATGGTCTGACCGCGCCGCCGCGCAGACACGGCTGGGCTGGTGCCATGGGCGCACTGGGTGACTCCCTTGGAGGAGAAGTGGCGCTATGACACCCGGTTCTTCCTCTCCATCCTTGCGCGACCTCACGACCACGCCCAAAGCGACGCCAGGGTGAGCCAGCGCGCGCCTCTCCGATCGTCAGTGGTCACTCATACATAGGTTGATCTTTTTCTGCGCGATCGTGGCGGCTCGCAGGAGGTCACCCACCTCGACTGGTTCACTCCCACCGAGGCCCTGCGCGCGTTCGATCAAGGCAAGTAACTTGCGTGATTCCCCCCCCCCCCCTTCCTCCTCTTCCCTCCCTCCCCGCCTACGTTGATCTTGGCATCCATCGTCACGTCGATCGCCAGGCAAGATATCACTACCTCCCCCGACGTGGTTGATGCTCAAGGAGCTCGCCAACTACCCCTCTCTCGCCTCTCTCCGCGATGCTGCGAAGCGAGGCATGCCTGCCGCCCCTCCTCACCCCTCCTCGCCACGTTTTGTGCTCACGCGAGCTGGACATGGATGGCTCAGGAAGGGACCTCACGCCCGTGCAGCCCAGCATAGTGCCGACCGACGAGGGGTTGGTGATTGCCATGCCCGGCGATCAGCTGCACTGGGCCTCGCGTGGATCGGTGAGTGCACGTGGACTAAATCGCCTGCTTGTGCCCCTTTCTCACGACAGCGCCCAACCCCAGCGCTACTCCCTCATCGTCAATGCGCAGCCCCCACTGCCTGCAGCCCTGTGAAAGCGCCCTTGCACCACAAACAAAAGTTTACATGAAAAAACAGTTGGGTAGGGGCCACTTGGGCATTAACCTTGCGGCCAAGTCAACTTGAATGGGCGAGGGTGAACCTCAGAGCAGCACTGATGTCCGACGGCAAGCGTTGATCTGGTGAGGATGCGACCAACATGTAACTGCATTGATAGTTACCATTGAAGTTATAACTTCGGGGACGCGGAGAGCAAGGGACATGCGCCAGGGTTAGAGGCAGCTGCGCAGTTGTTACGCATTGTACTTTTCCCCTCAAAAATTGTTGGTTGCCTGGGAAGGCCAAGTTTGGAAGCGATGTTTCGAGGTCATGTGAGTTCCAAACATCGAGCCTTAGCCTGTCACGGCCTTTGACCATTCAAGAAAGGCTGGATCCTGGCTGTAAGGGGAGGGTGAAGTGAGAACCTGGCAAAATTGAAGACATGTATATCGGCAGGATAGAATCCTGCATCATTCATTACCTTCTTCATCACGCTCGGTTCCTCCTGACACCAGCAAGGAGTCAACGAGTGATGCATGTGGTATGGCTACCAAGTGTGGTAAGTCCAAATTAGGTAGTCCTCCTTTCCTTCCTCTGGCCCAAAGGAAAACACACACTAGCCTACCGCTGCGAATCCCTGGTCTTCCTCCTCCTCCTCCTTCTGCTACTATCACGTACGACATGTCGATGTTGGACAAGAGCAAAGTCATGGGACGGTTCGGCTTCATCAAAAAAAAGGACTCAGAATCCAACATCACCCCTGTTTCGTCCTCGTCAAACACTCCCGCTTCTGTTACGTCCTCCGAGAGTGGTGGTGGCTCAGTGAATCTGAGCTCGTCTGGCACCGTCCCCTCGGCTGCCACCATCTTCGCCGCCGCCGCAGGCAAACAAGTGCAACTTCAGTCTTCCCCTACGCCCTCTTCCTCCTTGCCCTCTTCCTCTTTACTCTCTTCCTCTTCCTCTTTGTCCTCTTCCTCCCCTCTTTCTTCGTGGTCTTCGCAGTCCTCCACTTCCATCCCCACGACAGCGCCCAAGTCTCGAAACCGGTCAGGGTCAGCTATTAGCAATACCTCCCACACATTACACACCACCGGTACACTCCGCTCCGAGAGGTCTTATACTGTTATGTGTAACGTTGCTTCGTGGGCTGTGCTGCTGCGTGTGCTATTGCAACCATGCAGACAGCCCAGGAATTGAGGCCGATCTTGAGGCTGCCTTGACTGCAAATCCCAGTACTGCTCTCATTGGCCTCCGTTGCCTTCTTTGCCGCGCTCCCGCCCATGGCGGGCGCATAGCATGGCGTGATATGCATGCGCTGACCGCTCCACTCACGCGCGTGCCTCACGTGGACAACCAGAATTCTGGCAGAACATCCGTGGCCGAAAGCCCCCGCCCCCATCCAACCCACCTCCACCGCTCCCGGCGCGAGCAGGTACAGTTTTCATCGTCCACGAGACGTACTTCCAAGATGGCTCTGGGTAGAGATAGAAGGAGTACACTCACGTCCAGCCCACGCCTTCCTCGCGTTTGTATGCCGCATCCAGATAATGGACGAGTGCCCCAGTTCACGTACAAGTCCCCAAACTTGTTCTTATGTGGCGGGGTGTCATGGTCTGACTGCATCGTTGGTACAATCAGTGACAAGGGAGTGGCGTGGAAGCAAGCCTATGCTTTTGCTGAAGCCGATTCGGAGAGCAACGTCGTCTTCAGTCCCACGGAAGGTATCTCCCTCCTCCCGTATCATTAGCTTTGGCTCTCGCACGGGCGATTGCAGCATGTCGCTCACGGCGTCCTCCAGACTCGCCGAGCGGTGCATTGCCGGTTATCAAGGGCGCCACCGTGCTGAAGCTCGTGGAAAGACTCACCTATCCTACATACCCAGGTGCGAGCCACGCTCCATGCCTATGTTATCCTTGCTCTCTCTCTCTCTCTGTCTCTCTCTCTGGAGGTAGGCCTTGTGCGATGCAGTAACAGATCTAACCAGCCGTTTCGAACGCACACTTGTATAGATCCCGAATTCGTGACTTCGTTCCTGCTCACCTATCGGGCCTATACGACGCCCCAGGAGGTCTTAGGCCTGCTCGTGGCTCGCTTCAACATCCCGACCCCCGCCGGCCTTTCGGACAAAGCCCTTGCCGACTTCAAGAGGGACTATATTACACCAGTCAAGCTTCGGTACGCTCACTCTCGCACTGCCCTTCAAGGGGTGACATCTGCAATGTCCTGACGAGCTCTGCGGCCACCCGAAACAGAGTGTTAAACGTGCTCAAGACGTGGCTGATGGGTCATTTCTACGATTTTGAGGATGAGAGCATGATCAAGAACTTGAAGGAGTTCCTCCAAGTGTCCGTCGTCAATGGACCGGAAGTGGCGATGGCCAAGGCCGGCGCTCAACTTCAGCGGATTCTCGAGAGACAAGTATGCCTCCCCTCTTACCTCTATACCCCCACGTGCGTGCTTGCGGCGCGCCAGGGCACACGCCTGTGGAGGTGGGGTTGTGTGCTTACCGCGGTGGGCAGTGCGAGGGGAAGGAAGAGGCCAAGAAGTCACACATGTTTGACGAGCCTCCACCAGTTCCCATACTGGGGGATCTCAACGTGAAGAACCATGCAGGGTAGCGTACCACTCACCCATCATCACGGAAAACCAAAGATGAGCTGACGTGACTATGATGCAGAAACGTCAATTTGGGTCTGTTGGACGTGCACCCCGAGGAGATGGCAAGGCAGATGACGCTGGTGGAATGTGCGCTCTACATGCGCATTAAGGTCCGGTGCAATGTTGAAGGCTAAGCATGCTCTCTTGCTCTGACGGTATCTCGTGATATATACAAGTCGTGGGAGTGTCTCAACCAGGCGTGGACCAAGCCCGACAAGAACGAACGTGCTCCAAACATCATGGCCATGATCGAGCGCTTCAACAAAGTGAGCAGATGGGCCGTCACGGAGCTGGTGAACGAGAAGGACGACGTGGTGCGGGTGGCACGGCTTCAACGGCTGATCGAGGTGGCGCAGGCTTGCTGCGCCCAAAACAACTACCACGGGGGCATGGAGATTGTCTCCGGCCTGCTGACAGCGGCGGCCCACCGTCTTCAACACACGTGGGCGGCGCTCTCCACCAAGGCACTCCCCTCCCTCCCGAGCGGCGCGGAGCAAGCAGGGGACTGACAGGTGGAGTGCGCGCTCGTGATCATCACTACAATTCCCTCTATCTGTATGTGTATCTATAAAATGTATTACGATGTACAGGTGCAGAGGGTGTTCGAGAACATCAAAGCAATGCTTGCGAGCGAGAAGAACTACCAAGTCCTTCGCACGCATCTGCGCTCTGCCACGGGACCCTGCATCCCCTACCTCGGTACTCTTTCTTTGTACCATTGCTCCCTCTGCGCGTTGTCTCTGACTCGGGGTGGGGCATACCAGGTATGTTCTTGACCGACCTTACGTTCATCGAGGACGGCACGCCGGACGAGCTCCCAGGTGGCCTCGTTCATTTCGCCAAGCGACGGAACTTGGCCCAGGTTCGTGCTATTGCTCCAAGCGCCTTTCATAGCTGCGTCTCGGTGGCCCTGATCAGTGGCCAACTAACGCTTGCAAACTCAATACCGTGGGTGAGCAGGTGATCAAGGAGATCCAGCAATTCCAGCAGTGCCCGTTCAACTTTGAGGCCGTACCGGCCATCCAAAAGATTCTCGAGAATGTCAAGCCACTCTCCATAGACGAGGCCTACCAGCGTTCCCTAGGTTCTACCACTCTCCTCTTACCTCCTTTCGTTTCTCTTCTCTGTGCTGACTTTGCCTATGCGCCCGCGGCCTCTGCAGATATCCAGCCACGAGGAACGGTGGCGCTCACACCAAAGCAGGTGAAGGACATACGCTCCCGGTACAAGAAGGTGATGCGGGAGGGCTACCGTAGAGAGGTACATGCCCTAGAGACTCGACAGCAACACCGATCGGTGAGCTCCGCAGCCTACCCCTCACCGCTATCGCCTTTTCTCCTTTCGTCCGGTCGTAGGTGAAGGAGGAGACTGCTGTCTCCGAGATCGAGCTGGACATCCCCGAGGGCTATCCTTTCTGCCATAAAGGTAACGCGCCACCAGCCCTCCTCTCCCCTTCTTGTTGGTAAAAACCAACGGCGATATGGCGTTGCGGTTGGATGGGGTGGTCACAGACGACCCTAAGAACCTCGTACTGGAGCAGCGAGAGAGCGGGGTGGTGATCAAGCTCGCCACTGTCGAGAAGCTCGTGGAGAGACTCACCCATGCCATATACTCGGGTGCGGCCACCTATGTATTCTGCTGTCGTCAGGGCGCGGGACCATCGCTTACGTGCCCACCGTACAATTGGACTGTTGGTTGCTTGTTGATGAACAGACACCTCGCTCGTGAATACGTTCCTGCTTACCTACCGGTCGTTCGTCACCTCACAGGAGCTCTTGAAACTACTCGTCGCTAGGCATGCCGGCCCCTCCCCATGGTGTTTCGGGCAAGATGATCCAACTGACGTGTTTGCTTGTTTGGGGGATAGGTTCCACGTGCCATTGCCAAAGAACAAGGCGCCAGAAGTCGTCGCGGCCTGGCGCCAGCAGACGCAGCTGCCCATCCATTGCCGAGTGTTCAACATGTGCAAGAGCTGGATCACCAAGTACTTCTACGACAACTCGGTCATACAGGATCAGGCCTTCATTTCCGCCTTTGTTGAATTCCTCGATGAGATGAGCACGGTACGGGGGAACCTGCAACCAACGCCGCATCATCAGCCGCGTATTCCCAATGATAGCTCACCAGGCCAGCACGCGTACAGGAGGACGACTCCCACTTCCAAGGCACAGTGGGCGCCCTCAAGGACAAGCTTCTCGCCCAGACCAACAACCAGCCCCAGCCACCAGAGGCAAAAACCGCAGAAGTAAGCACCACCTTACCACCTGGCGCGACGTCGATGGTCGTGGCGGTGCTAACGTATGAGTGGGTGGGCCTTTTCTCCTCCGAGCAGGCCTCGCCGCAGTCCATTGGGGGGTCGGGGTCGAGCTCATGCCTGTCATTCAGCGTGGACGACCTGGCGTCGCAGATCATGATCATGGACCATGAGCACTTCGCCAAGATCCCCGCATGGGAGTTCTACTGCCAGGCGCTGAAGAAGAAAAAGGAGCGTAGCGTGGTCGCGTGCGACCATCTCAACGCCTTCCTCGCCCGCAATACTGCGGTACTTTGATTCTCTCCTGGCTTCTCCCATTACCCTGCTCCTCACTTCTTGTTCTTTTCCGGGTCGGTCTCTGTCATGGACGGATGGGACGGTAGACGCTGGCCTGGATTCAGGGTGAAATCGTAACGGCACGGACAGTAAGCGAGCGCAACGCCCGACTGGGCCATTGGCTCAAGATCGCAGAGGTAAATCCCCCTCTTACCTGTTCATAGGAGAACGTGCAAGGAGATCCGTAGGATGACACTTGCGTGATAACCCGTAACAGAAGTGCTACGTGCTCGGAAACCTCAGCGCCGTGGCTACGATAATTAATGCACTGCAATCGCCCACCATCTCCTCCATGACGGCTGCATGGAGTGTACGTAACTTTCGATACCGGCGCTGGGATCGCTCACCTCCTCCTCTTTCTCACCCCTTGCTTGACCGGCATATTCTCTGTGTCCTCCGCCATCAGGTACTGTCCCCCTACGCGGCGGAGGCGTTAGAGAGCATGAAACAGATGGTCATGTCGTGGTCCAACTTCAACAATATCCAAGAGAAGGTTGCTGGGATGTCGAGCGCCTGCTTGCCTTGCATCAGTACGGCAGACTCTCTCATCGTCTCCTCTTACTCTCCCTTTCTTTTTGCTCTGCCCTCTGACCTCTTCCACGTGGTATCGCTTCCATTATTCACTCTCTCCACAGCGCCGTACATATCGCAGCTCACTTGGTTGGAGATCCACACGGCAGACACCGTGGTACGCGATGGTGGTGGAGAGTGTATGGTGTTGTGCATCGACTGATGGTCCATCGTCGTTGGTTGGGCAGGGCGGCCTGGTCAACTTCGAGAAATTGCGAGAGATGTCCGAGATCGTGCAGGGCCTCCAGAAGTTGCAGCACGTCCAGCTCGACCTCACGCCACTTCCACACATCCGACGCTACGTCGAGGATTACCCCGCCCAGACACCTCAACGCATCGCCGAACTCGCGCAGCTCCCCTGCGACGATGATCTCATTACCAGGTACTACCCCTCCCTCGACCCTCTGGGAGACAAAACAGTTGGTGGGCTCCGATGAATGAACGCCTGTGTGTGTTTGCTGTGCCCGCAGTGGGTATTCCACGCCGCGGACTATCATTGACGCACGGTCAAGTCCCACTGTCCTTCTACGAGTCCCGTTGCTTGACGTGGTATACCTCATCTTCCCTCCCCCAAGTAAGCAATATACCCTTTTTGGCTGACGCTACTCCCCTCTCATCCTCCCTGCTCCTCTCCTTCCTCGTCCCTCCTTCCTCTACCAAAGAAGCGGCCCGTGAGCGAGTCCAGCGCTGATCCACTCGCTGCCTTCCACAAGAGTCTGTTGGAGAGCGTAACGGGCAACCCTGGCCTGCGCGCCGCCCTCCGTGACGCCCTGCTCGGCGACACCCTGCTCACGATTGAGAACCAGGCCAGAGAGATCGCGGCCCTCCAGGAGGAGGTCCACCGATTGCGCAGCGCCCTTCCCCCCTCGTCCTCCAGCCAGTGATGGTGTGTACAAAAGCTTCGCGCTTGCATCTACAAGAGTGGGCAGGAGGAAGAGAGTAAAAACCACAAAACATGTTTTTGAACAGTTAAGGGTACACGATGATGTCACCACATGTGGCACATTGCGCTGTTCATCCAGATCTGCCCCTGTCTCTGCTTTCTCTCTCTCTCTCTCTCTCTCTGCTCTGCTCTTTTATTGTTGCCTTGGCCAACAAGCCAGTCTGAGATGATGGCGGGAGAACAAGGGATCAGGGCTGAGGCTGCGCCGCATCTGCGTTGGGAGGTGCAGGCGCTTCGCCTTTGAGCTCCTGCTCTCGCTGCTGAATGCGCTCCTAGAGTAGAGAGAAGCGGCGCAACACGTCAGGTGTGGACTCGCTCCCCCCCCCCCTTGTTGTGGTCTGAGATGAGAAGAGGGGTGATGGTCGGTCGGTACCCTTTCGTCGTGGAAGAGCTTCTCGCGCGCCTTTTCGAGCTCGTCGTAGCCGGCGGGGAGGAGGTGCTTGATGTCCTCCAGCGCCGTGTCCTTGAAGGGTCGCGGGCCCAGCACCGCTTCGAGGTCCTCGCCCCTGATCTTCTCCTTCTGCAACAGCAGCTCGGCCACCTGCCCACCACCGAAGACGACAACGTCGGCCGCCACCGCCAACGCCACGAGTTGGTGGAGACGGGGGGGGGGCAACGTATTGCGGAGCACCGGGGGGGAGGGGGGCTGTGGCCAGCTGTGGAAGGCGCGCACCTGTTTGAGGCCTTCGAGCTTGTCCTGCAGCAGGGCGCGGGTGGTGGCGTAGGCCTTCTTCACCATCTCCCTCACCTCCTCGTCCACGATCTCCGCCAGGTTCTCGCTGTTGGGACACCATGGTTTGCCCCACCACCACCACCACCACCACCACCACCACCACCACCACCACCACCACCACACACGCCGCGCCGGTGAGCAACCACAAGACAAGATGGGGGAAGGGCTCTCCCCACCTGTAGGGCCGGCCGGAGCTCTCCTCGTTGGGGTTGAAGGCAAGTGGCCCCACTCGCTCGTTCATGCCGTATCCGATCACCTTTCCGATCGCACATCGCACATCGCATACCGCATACCGCATACCGCATATACCGCATACCGCATACCGCATACCGCAGGCTTAGCCGTGGAATGCGAGGAGGGAGAAGAAAGAGAGGGGGGGAGGCGCACCTGGGAGTAGGCCATGCGGGTGACCTTGTCGAGGTCGTCCGACGCGCCGGTGGACATCTTCTGGAACACCAGCTGCTCCGCGATCCGCCCGCCCAGCGCCATGCACATGCGATCGAACAGCTGCGCGCGTCGAATGCCCAATCACCAATGGGGAACGAACGAGCGCGGTCGGCTGCCACCGCCGAGGGGGCCACGCGTGACAATGGGGGGGGGGGCGAGCGGCTACCTCCTCCTGCGTCACGAGATACGTGTCCTTGGGCACGTACTGCGCATAGCCCAGCGCCGCCTGGCCGCGAGGCACGATGGAGACCTGGAGCGGGGGAGCACGCACGCACGCCGTTTGTGAGCCATGCTGGGGCCTGCGATGATGATGATGGTGGTGGTGATGATGATGGGTGAAGGGGGTGGCTCGCTGTTCACGCAGCAGCAAGACTTGCCTTGAGGAGAGGGTCGCAGTGGCGCAGGAACCACGCCGCCACCGCGTGGCCCGCCTCGTGGTAGGCCACGGTGCGCTTCTCCTCCGGGCTGAGGACCTTGTTCTTCTTCTCCAGGCCCCCGATCACCTTTGCGACGGCGACACGCCCACGCCACCCCCCCCCCAACACCAAGGCGTAACGTGGTTGAGCAATCCTCACCACCACCACCACCACCACCACCACCACCACCACCACCACCACCACCACCACCACCACCACCACCACCCACTCTGATCTCGGAGCGCGAGGCGCATAGGAGGGGGAGGAGGAGGAACCCTGTCGATCGCAGCTTCAAAGTCCTGTTCGTCCACAGCGAGCTTGTTGTGGCGGGCGGCTATGAGCGCGGCTTCATTGCACACATTGGCGATGTCGGCGCCTACAGACGTACGCACGACGCATGGTGAGTGTGTTATAATTAAATAAAAATATAAAATATTTCTATAAATTTCTATAAAAATATATGAATACATAAC
>JANDJZ010000497.1:0-29701 GCA_027943245.1 Acanthamoeba sp. SK_2022b
CAAGGCCAAGTTCAAGAGCTACACCGTACTATGCCTCCTCCCCCCTCTTACTCTCTCCTCTCTCCACCACACACAAGCACGAGGCGGGGCTGTCGCTTCGGTTTCCAACCCATGCGTGCTTGCTCTGGCCATCCAGGTTTACACATTGTTGGTGCGCCGCGGCGACGAAAGCTACACCGTGACCCGACGCTACTCCGAGTTCCTGGATCTACACAAGAGCGTACCGTCTTCCTCTTACCCCTCATCGTCTTTGTCCATTTCATTCAAGTCCTTCCCCTTCTTGCAGATCACAAAGCGGGTGTCGCCTTCCCTTATTCCCTTCTTCCCCGGTACGTGCCTCTCCTTCGGTGTCGTGTAGTGGTGTCGTGTAGTGTGTGGTTTGCGAGGAAGGTAGTTTCTAACGTTTCGTGTGCTGGTGCTCCCCAAATGCCAGGCAAGAAGCTGTTCAACAGTTTGAGCAACGACGTGGTGGAGCTGCGACGGACCAAGCTGTTGGCCTACATGAACAACCTCGTGGCCATGCCCGAGGTGATGGCCCTCTGCTCGGAAAAGATAGAGGCCTTCATCAGGCCGGGCAACATGTCCGCTTCATAAAAATGTTATTATTTAAAAAAAAAACAATAAATGTTGTGTAAAGTGTCACTTGGCCCTTCTCTCCTTGGCAAGGAATGCAACGTGGAGTGGAGGATACACAAGAGTTTAATTAAATAATAAATAAATAAATAAGCGGAGGAGGGAGCAGCTTCAGGGCTCCATCGAGAGCTCCCTCGGGTGCCATATCTTCTGCGTGGTCTGCCCGGTTGTGGCGTAGGTCATGACGCCCCACCCGTTGGGCTGGTTGTCCTTCCAGTTGCCCTTGTAGGTATCACCGTTGGCCTTCTCGAGGGTGCCCCAGCCGTCGCGGTTGCCGGCCTTCCACTCGCCCTTGTACACGCCGCCGGCCTGGCGATAGGTGTAGGTGCCAAAGCCGTGTCGCCGCCCGGCCTTGTACTCGCCCTCGTAGAGGCTGCCGTCGGGCCAGGTGAAGGTGCCCTTGCCCTCCATCTTGCCGTCCTTGTACTCGCCGTCGTAGCGCCGGCCGTCGGGCCAGATGACCGTGCCCGTGCCCTCCCGCTTGCCGTCCTTCCATTGCCCATCGTACTTGGTTCCATCGACCCACGTGTAGACACCTGGCCACACAACGATCCAAGGCGTCAGTAAGTTTGCGAGTTGGGAGGAGAGAGATACTGAGGCTGAGATGAGCTTACCGGGGCCATGGCGTTTGCTGTCCTTCCAGTAGCCCGCGTAGGAATCGCCGCCGTTGCGGTTGCAAGTGGTGGGCCAGCGGAAGATGCCAAAGCCGGAGCGCATGTCCTCCTCCCACTCGCCGTCGTACCGGCGGCCGTCAGCCATGATACCCGTCCCTCGCCCGTGGCGCTTGTCGTTCTTCCACTCGCCCTCGTACACGTTGTTGTGCTCCAGCATGAACGTGCCGCTGCCGTTCTTCACTTCGCCTCGCTTGAAGACGTGCTGTTAACACACGCAGAAACAAAACCGTGTTAGGGGGGGGGGGCGAAACCAAGTAAAGAGATGCGTTGCTCAAAGGAAGATGGGCAATACCAGCTTGCAATCAAAGAGCCAACGCCAAGGCTTGTTGGCTGGCTTCTGGCCGAGGGCGATGTCCTGGGACCAAAGGCGCTCGCAGATGGTCTTCCACAGCGACTCGTCCGAGCCAACCTTGTGGAAAAAGGTGCAGGTGCACTGCGCGATGGCAAGGTCCTTCCCATCGAGGAAGGAGAAGATCTTGAGCAGCAGCTCGGGCGGCAGCATCCCGAAGTAACCCCACTCGGCCTGAACTGGACGTTGGGCATCGAGCAGAAAGGAGTAGAACGATCGACACTTGACCAATTGCATGTAGAGCTCTTGAATGTTGTTCTCGATCTTGAGAACGCACGGTTGGAAGTCGGCGTTGAACTGATCCCGGCGTAGCGTGTCCTTGAAGAGGGAGGTATCCTTCTTAATCTTGTCCAGAGGCTCGATGAGTCGAGTCAGGCGGTTTATGTTATCCTCTATTTCCTCCTTCGATATGTCTTTGTCGCTCGCGCCAGGTCCCTCCTTACCCTCGTCTTCGCTATCAGTTTCGCCCAGGACCCGCATTCGCTTCCTCGGTCGCTCCTCTACCTCCTCCCTCTCCTTCTCTTCATTTGCATCAAAGACATCATCGCTTGGTTCTTCGGGAGACGATCGCTTGTGGCGAAGGTCGCAATCTACGGTGTACTGGTAGTGACGCGAACGTGTAAGATCCACATGCGCGAGGTTAGACGAAGAGGTGGTCGGTTTCATCATCTTCCTCGTTGCGTCTATATCTTTTCGCGAATACCCCGACAAAGATGATGCAAAAGAATTTTTCTAGCGGCCTAGAAAAGGTGGAGAATTGATCTCGCTTCAGCAAGGAGAAAGATGCTAGCCCCTTTCGGAAGGTGTGAAAGAAAGAGATGGATGGATGGTGTATCAGCAGGGGCGCAGAAAAAGATCTGGCGGACGTGCTCGCGACAACCCCTCCGCCGAACAGAATAGAAAAGCCGCCAAATCGGGGCAACGCGGGAGTCGTCAAGGAAACAATGGCAGAGGAACTTTGTTGTTCTGGCCGAGCTGCCTCTTGCGGGCCAGTTGGACGCAGAAGCTGTACCCCTTGTACCCGCCTCGCAGCTCAGCGGATCAGGCTGTTTCCCGCGCGTGTTGATACAGGTCGTGTAAAGCTGGAAATGCACACCCTTGACCAAGCTCAACGCTCAGCACGCACAGGGCAAGACGGCCCTCCACGAAGCGGCTCGCTGTACCTCCAACTCGATACCCTTTTCCCTCCCCTCCCATGAACCTCCCTGACCTGGTCTATGGCTGTGGCCCATGACGCGTGTACGGGGTCACCGCAACGTGGTAGAATTACCTGCTCGGGCAGGGCGCCCAGATCGACCCAGTCACCCTGCGTGCGCCACCTGCGATTACTCGCTCCCTTGTGATGTGTGCACGCCTTCCTCACTGCCATGGTCCACCCGCACACGATACACACAGACCTGGCCTCTCGCTTTGGGCAGGACGACGTGGTGCAGTACCTGGTGAGCAAGGGAGCCGACGTCAATGGAATCGGCAAGGTGGCGCCACGCGCCTTTCATCGATGGGACTGGGGAGCTACCGCTTGGACTCGGGTCACGGGCTGACAACGTGGGTTGATTACGTTGTTGCGTGCGCAGGACAAGGACACCCCGCTGACCATGGCCTAGCGCCAGCAAGGTGAGCACCGTGCGCCTCCTCCTCAGCCTGGGCGCCTACGTCACTCTCCACAACGCGCTCAGCCGGACCACCCAGGACCTGGCGTAGGACCCGGCCACGGCAGAGATCTTCACCGATACGCGCCTCGCGCCGTTCGCTTGCCGCAGGGAGCAGCTGACCTCCCTCATGCTCTATCCTCAACAAATGTGTTTGGAGGGCAAGTACCAGTCTCCCACCCACTACTGAAACAAAGCCTAGAGTGTGTACATGGTAGATGGCTTCAATTGAACTCATGCCCCGCAAGATATGGTTTCAATCATGATCACAGACATCAGCATCTCCACCTTCCCAAACCCTAGCATGAGAAGGCCAGCCTTCTGCCCACCCTATGCCACATATCGGATAGGCCAGGGCATCGGGGGTCCCCAAGGCGGAGTGCCTCCTCCAACAGGGGACCGCCCGGTATGGGCGACTTGGTCGGGCGGGGAGCCAGAAGGCGAGGGCGCCTAATTGGCCTTCCACTTCCTGCTGGCCTGTGGCGGGCACAATGCTCGGCCCGGCCACAACGAAGTGATCGAGGGGATGGACCTCTTCCATCCACAGGCCCTCTTCAACTTACAGTGGAATACCAAGAAGACATCGCCAAGAGACTTAGGCCAACAACCCACAGTACCCCACGGTCTAGCACATAACGTAAGAAGAAAAGAGTTGTATTCTTACAGTGTTGCTTGACAGAAAGACTAGGGAATGAGTGTTCCCATCTGAGTTGGCTGTGGTCTCATGCTGGCATGAGACCTAGGTGCTGTCCATGGTCTGGTTGTTTGCTGGTGGATCATTGCAGGTGCAGGCAGCCTTCTTGATGTTGTTGCTTGTGGGTCAAGGGTTCACTTGGCTTGGCTGCCACCTCCACCTGCATGTGATATGAAGGAAAATAGAAGTGGAAGAGAGGAGGAGGATAGACACACAGAGGATGGCTGAGCCCCACGCCATCCCCATCTCCAGAAGAATGGAGAACAGGGCCTGAACTCTTTCAAGTCCTTGTGTGCCTGCAGGGGCACCACCTGAATGGCCAGGCAGGTCCTCAGGAGACCCATGAGGCTGAGGACTGCCTGAACTGCTGTGGTTTGTGCACTGTGGTGACCATGCTCAGAG
Source organism: Acanthamoeba sp. SK_2022b (assembly GCA_027943245.1). Classification (NCBI taxonomy): domain Eukaryota; phylum Discosea; order Longamoebia; family Acanthamoebidae; genus Acanthamoeba; species Acanthamoeba sp. SK_2022b. The sequence goes on from JANDJZ010000497.1 coordinate 4,402, forward strand.
CAGGTGTGTGAGGCTGACAGAATGGGAGAAGAGAAAGTGAGTCATGACTTATCACCTCAGAGGGGAACCTCTCACTGTGGTTCTACCATGAGGCACACATGGACACATGAACACAAATACATGTGGAGGGCAGAGGTGGTGCTGGCTGTTGTGCCAGAGCCCTGCTGGTGCTGGAGTGGATGAATGAAGCCTTATCCTCAGGCAAAGCTTTGAATGAGATGAGGTATGTACTGGAAGTGGTCATCTTGGCTGCAATGAAGAGACCCTGTGCATGATGGTCTTGCTAACAATCCTGAGTCCCCATGAAGTCATAGAAGTCAGGGGGGGAGTGAGTTTTGGCCATGTTGTGTGAAACAAGCTATGTACCATGCCCCAGTGGAGGTAGATCTTGGTTAGGTGTCCTTTCCAAGGAACCTGGCAAGTCAGAGTTGTTGTGGGTGGAGTGGCAACCATGTTGCAGCAAATTGGTGTAGCTTGGATAACTTGTTTATGAGACTGGCTGAAACTTATGACCAGGTTTGACAGAGCATGCCATGGCCAGTGAAGGATAGCAATGGTGGTGGTAATGGGTTGGTGAGGTTGTCTGGGTGGCTTGTTGGTCTTGTGAGGGTGAGTAAAGAATAAAGAACTGGGGCTTGAATGAGGGTTTTGTGTCTGGCCTGAAAGGTTTGAGAAGCTTCCATTGCATTGGCAATGTTACATTGGAGCATTCCACTGTAACTGTAGTCATCATCCCTTCTCCACCCAGGCTAACCCCGCTGCACATGCAAACTCCTCCCCGTTTACAGGGAGTAACTAATTTAGTGCAGTGGTTTCCTTTTCTGCTCTTGCGTCTTTCCGCGGATATCCTTTTTTGAAGTGGCCATACGGCGCAACAATTCCGACTCCGAAGCAAGAAATAAGCCAAGGTATGAGTTTTTCCGCCGTCGACCGGTGCGTGCCTAAAGGGCGAGAAGAATAGGCGTCCCTCCCAGGCGAGACTTGTGGCTGTCCGGACCAAGGAGATGGAGCTTAGCAGAAGGAACGGAAACGGTGATACCAGTAAGCCGGACCAAACTACGCTCAACTCTAGTTCATTACGCGCCAGCTCCCTCAGAAGACAAGCACATCCGTTCACGGAAGAGCACGTATGCCCTCGGCTTCAGTTAAATTAAAGCAAGGGTTAATCTCTCCGCCAGAGCAAGGCCTCGTCAGAAGAAGGCCGAGATGGAAGGTACAGTAGTAGTGCCGTAGCCCCGTGGCGTGGTGCAGCTGCTAACTTGATTAGCGACACAGCTGTCAATTACTCCGGAGAGAACGCCGAGGGACCGTATGGGTACCTCTCCAACCGTGCCCTCATAGGCTTCTCCATCGCTGGCCGGCGCTGGCCCTCAGTAGAGCATTACTTTCAGGTTTGTTTGTCTGCACATGGGGTCGAGGAGGCGGCGCATCTCGCGTGGCAGGGGGGGGGGGAGAAGACAATGACCCCGTTGTTTGAGTGCAGGCACAGAAGTTTGCTGGCGATGCCCACGAGGAGGCCATCCGCAACGCCAAAACGGTCAAGGCTGCACACCACATGGGTTTGCAGACCCTCTCCTGCTGTACCCGTTGTCGCGTCGCGCCTGCGCTGACAATCGACGATTGACGCCAGGGAGGGACAGGTCGAAGCCGTTGAGGCAGGACTGGGAGGCCGTGAAGGAGCAGGTGGCGGAGGAGGCCATCAGGGCCAAGTTCGAGCAGAACGAAGAGGAGAGGGGCAAATTGTTGGCCACCAAGGGCGCCACGCTCATCCAGCGAACCCGGAACGACGCCTACTGGGGCATACCGGAGTCGGCCGAAGAAGGCGAGAACAAGATGGGCAAGATTCTCATGCTGGTGCGCGACGAGCTGCTCAACGCGCAGTCAGCAGGGCAGCAGTGAAGCGTTTGGTGAGTCTGTATGTTACGAGTGAATCTGCTGGAGAATGATAGTAATACAGTTGGCCACCGGTGATGGCTGTGGGAGATAAACAAAGCTCAGAGTGTACACTGATCGTCGTGAAGGAAGAGACAAAGATGGGGAAAAATGGTCGTTCAGGAGTGGTCGGCCGGGTCGTCCTCCTCGAACATGGTGAGCTGGGGCGATGCGATGTAGGGCGGCGTGGACGGCGGCATCCACGCCCACGAGTACCGACCGGTGCTGTTCATGGACAGCCCCGTGCCGCCCTCGCCCGGTTCGCCGAGCGGGACGCCGCCAGTGAGGGTCACGCTGGTGCTCGTGCTGGTGCCCGCGCTGGCCGAGTCGTGTGCGGGATGCGAGTAGGGCGTCTGGTTGTGCTGCTGGTGGTGATCCTCCTTGCGCACGGGCATGTCCTGGCCCATGTGGGGCACGCCCGTCGGGCCGTCCTCACTCCAGTTGTCCAGGCCCATCGCCTGCCGCACCTGATGGATGTGGGCGTGGCTGCCGTTCATCTCTTCGCCCGTTAGGATGACCCCCTCCAGTGCAATGGCGCTCCACACGGGTCTGTTCGTGATGCCACCGCGAATCAAGTTTACCAAGTCAGATCGCTGGCCACTCTCAAGAGGCGTTCCACGGTTGCACCGTACCGGCCCACATGGTCGTAGAAGAACTGGTGTCTCGTTACGGCCCTGAGAATTGGCAAACCAAACAAAAACAGGAAAAAAAATAGAAACAAACAAAAAATGGCATCAAAAATGAGAATCGCCGCGAAGGCTAACAGGGAGGAGGGAGAGGGCGCACTTGAAGATGGTGCCGTCCTTGGTGAGGCATCGAGGCTGGATGGTGAGCACGGGACTGTAGGTCTTATTGAACCGCTTGAGGAAGGGGATGACGAGGTGAAGCAGTCGCGACGCCTCTCCGGGCGCCACCAGCTTCTGCCACGAGCAGCCCACGATCTCGTCCTAACCGCGGTTCGCCATGCGAGCGTGAACGAGGGGAACTTCTATTCAAAAATTAATTAACTAAATAATAAGAAAGGCAGTGGTACCATTTCGAATTGGAATAGTCGGCAGAAGGCGTAGTTCACGGCGGCAAGAATGCCATTGAGGCCCTTCTTCCTCAGCACAAACACGAGAGGCTTGTTCGGGTTTCGAATCACGAACGACGGCACGCTGCTCACGCATCCGTCGAGCGAATGGTCATTAAAATAAAATAATATATATATATAAAAACACACGGTCGGAGCTAAACGGCAGCGAGAGTCGTTTGACCCATTTCGGAGCTAAAAATGTGGGAGAGCGTACTGGATTCCCTCAACGGCGATGTAGGGCATGCCCTTGAAGAAGGGCACCGTGCTCTGGGATGCCCCCCGCGATCCGTTGCCGAACCTCTGTTGCTGCCCGGGCGCCGGCGGAATGTTGCCAAAGGGCGGCGAGAAGTGCTGTCCGGACGTGGCGGCGCCTGTCGTGGAGATGACCGAGAATTGGGGCGACGACGTCGAGGACGACGAGGAAGACGAGGAGGGATAGCCGGCCTGCTGATGCGGCGCCGCCTGTGATGAGAGGAACGTGGCGAACTGCTCGCGCAGGAGGACCTGTTCGTTCTTGAGGTTGAGGGTCTCCTGCTTGAGCTCCTGTGTGGTCTCCTTGAGGCTCTTGACCTCCTTGAGCAGCATGGACAGGGCCGACATCAGCATCTTGCCGTCATGCTGGCTCATCGGCGCCGTCGGGGCCGATGTAGAGCCATTCATGCCCGGAAAGGCGGTGGCCGGAGCTGACGACGACAAGATCGTGGGCGAAGGCTGCGACGGCGGCGAGGACGAGTTGATCGCCGTCGCGGGATGGGAGAAGATGGGGCTGGGCGGCGATGCCGGCGATTGCGCGCGCGGGTCGATCGACTGGCCATTGCCGTAGGCGTGTCCATAGGACGCGCCGCCGGCGTTGGGCGCCGCTAACTGCTGCGGCGGTGGCTGTGAGAACGAGCCCGATTGCTGCTTCACCTGGACCGGGAAGGGAGATGCAGAGCGCCCGAATGGCTGCGCGGGGGAGTTGGATGATGGCGACGTGATGGAAGCCACGGGCGACGAGAAAGAGGCAGGGGCAGGGGAGGGGGAGGCGTTGACCGGAGTGGACGCGGCCGGTGACGCGGAAGTAGATGCGGGAGGCATCATCATGCCCGCGTGCAGCTGCGCCGCCGCGAACGGATGGAATGGGGCGCCGGCGACCGTGCCGGCGGGATATCCCGGGGCGCCGTGCGGTAGCATGTGTGGGGCGGAGCCGAACGAGGGCAGGCCAGCGGGGGAAAACGGGACGCCTCCCAGCATGTTTGGGTGGCCCATCACCGAACCGAAGCTGAGGCCGTTCGGCATCGCCACTGCGGTGGGAGAGATCTGTCAGCCTTGTCTGCGCCGCAAAATGACCCCAACAACTAAACGAACATGAACAACAGCGAATCGGCGCCCATGAAATGTCAAGCAAACAGCGGGTCGAGCAAAAGGAGTTGGCGTGACCATACGAGCGAGCAACTGCCTCCCGTAGCACCAGAGAATGAAGACGAAACGCAAAGAGCGAAAAAGCGAAGGGATAGCGGGGGGGGGCACCGTTGATAATGCTCGGCATGCTCTGGGTGGTCGACCCGCCGCGCACACTCCGTTTGACCTTCTTAGGTCGCCCCCTCTTCTTGCACTCGGCGTCGCGACAGCTGTCGCCTAGCCCAAGCGATACGCAGCGGGCGCAGGGACGTTCGGTATCGCAAGCCGTATGTGACTCCTTGCATTCGGCGCAGGCCCGGTTCACCTTTGGTCGCTTCGCCGGCGCCCCGCCCCCGGAACTCGATGAGGTAGATGATCCTTCCAACGATGGCGAGGGGGAGTCCCTCTTTTTGCCCGCGTTCGAGGCGCTGTCGGACGTTTCCATCTTTGAGCCACCTTATGGTCGTTATATTGTTATCGTTGCTGTTATTTTGGTCCAGTTGCAAGATCTTAACGGTGCCGCGTCGGACGCAAAGGTACGCCCTTGTGTGGCGAACAAATTCCCCGTCCAATGGTGCGACTCGCTTCCGTCTTGTCTGTCGGGCCTATCTCGCGGCTCACCGAAACTGTGACGAAGGTGACGCGGCGCTTGTATTGCGGCAAGCCGCGTACAGTTGTAAGCAATGGCGGCAAAAAGAATGGCCAGTGTGGGGATCGAACCCACGACCTTGGCGTTATTAGCACCACGCTCTACCAACTAAGCTAACCGGCCTTCCTTAAGAAAGAGGGAAAAAACATTCATTCTTGTCAAGTGGTGCCGCATAACACGTTTTCTTTGCGTGGCGTTGTGTTCCTTCACTTGATTAGTTTTGGGTGGTTTGAGTTGACAGCATCCGAGAGTGCCATGGCATCTGTCGCGCAACTTCTAGAAATGGGCTTCTCGCAAGGGCAGGCGACCAAGGCGATCGCCGCGACCGGCAATACGTCTACCGAAGCCGCCATGGAATGGTGCGTGCAGCCCCTTTCTTTCACAGAGCAGCCCTCTGCACAGCCCCCCACTCCCTTTCTTCCTCCCTCTAAACTGTTAACAGATCCATAAATCCATTTCTGCACATTTTGCACCACTTCCCCTTCTTACGCGTCGAGTCCCCTCTCCTCGCCGCCTTGTGCAGGATCTTCTCGCATCCCGAGTCTGCCGACGACGCACCGGCAGCGGCCGCGCCAGGCGGCGCCACGGCAGGCGGCGATGCGGCTTCGGGCCAAGCGCCCCAGCCCATGGCAGTCGATGCTGAGAAACAGCCCACGGTCCACAACGCCCTCTGGTGCGCCCCCGCTCCTTCTCTCCTTCTCCCCTCCGGCTCGCTGAGCAGCTCCTCATCGTGCCCGCGCCACTGCGGCCACCCGCTTGATGACCACACAACAACATCAACAACAACAACACAGCGACTCGTGCAAGGAGCAGATCGTGGGCACACGCCACAAGTGCCAGTCGTGCAAGGACTATGATCTCTGCGACGCCTGCTACGAGCGGCGCCTCGTCCTCCACGACCCCGGTATCCGATTCGTTCACCACTCCCCTCCCCTCTCTCTATGACTGCCCACCGCGAGTCGAGTCTCACGCGAGGTCGCCTTGCGGGGTTGTGGGGGGGGGGGCTCGACGTGACGTGCAGACCACGAGTTTGGGCACTACGCGGAGGACATACCCATGCCCGAGCGCAAGCCGCTCACGCCCGAGGAGCGGGAGGCCGCCCTCAAGCGCCTGGAGGAGAAACGCAAGGAGGTCCTCCGGCTCAAGCAGGAGGAGGAGAAGAAGGTGTGCGCGCGCGCCCCTCCCCTTTCCCTCTCCATCGAGCCCGTGTTAACGACAAAAACGTGTTGGGGGGGGGAGGCAGGCCGAGCGCGAGCGCGAGCTGAAGCGAAGGCAGATGGGCAAGGAGATCCTTGCGGCCAAGGAGAAGTTCAAGGAGGAGCAGATCCAGCGCGACCTCGCCCTGCGCAAGAAGGAGAAGCAGGTGCCAGCCTCTCCCTCTCACCCTCTCCCTCACCCGCCCACTCCCCCACTCTTTTCCCCGTTGCCGGCAGCGTGCCTCACACGCCGCGCAAACAGGAGGAGGCGAGGGCGCATCGCGAGATCAAGGAACGGCTGGCGAGGGAGAAGGCGGCGAAGCTCGCCGCTCGACAGCCCGCGCCTGTCGCCGCTCCGGCCGCGCAGCCTGGTACCGCCTTCCCCCGCTTTTATGCGAATGTTGGCTGTGCGGGAGGAGAGGCTGTGCTGACCACTGCCACTCGCGCTCGCCGTCATCGTCATCGCCATCATCAGCTGCGACGGCGGCGGCTGCGACGACAAGCAGCAGCTCGGCCTCGGCGACGGAGGCCGTGGTGCAGGTCCGATTCCCCGACGGCAAGACCATGCAGCACACGTTCAAGCCAGACGACTCGCTGCGAGTCGTCCACAGCTGGGTGCAGTCCAACAGGTCCGTCGCATGCCCCTCCCCCCAACCCATCTCCCTTTGCGTCGCTTTCCCCAGGTTGCGATGGATCGATCGACCAACCACCTCCACACATCACACACACACACACACACACACAACGCAGGGGCGATGGACGACCTTTCGCACTGAGCACGACCTTCCCGCGTAAGGACTACAGCGGCAGCTCCCTGGACTCGACCACGCTCAGAACCGCCGGTACTTGGCCGAGCCCCTCTCCCTCCCCCCGCGCGCACCCGCATCTCGCCCGGTTGCATCTCGCCTTGTCTCATTCGTTGCTGTGTGCGCGTGTGCGGCCACGGCAGACTTGGTGCCGCGGGGAGCGCTCATCGTCAAGAACTTGTGAGAGCGGCCAGGCGAGGGGTGAGGGAGAGGAGGACGCAGAAAAGGCGCCACGCTTGTTAATTGGTGATGGCCACCGCCATCACGCGACACTGAAAATCGACAACGCGAGCTGCGCGCTATTCACATCATCTCTCTTCCTCTTGCTCGGGGGGGGGGGAAGGGAGCCTCAGCGGCGGAATCTCTTCTTGAAGCGCTCGAAGGCGATGTCGTCGGTGGCCTGCTCGGACTTCTTGCCCCTCTGGTCGCCCCGCCACCCGCTGCCGCCTTCGCCGCCTTGCGGGCCACCGTCCCGGTTGCTGCTGCTGCTGTTGTCCCTGCCGTACGGCGCCCGGTCCCTCCTCACGATCTGCGTCGCGGTCGATGGCCGACCGACTGCGTTCGCCAGGCGATCACGCGTGGTCTCGTGAGACACCGAAAACGAAAACGCAACACACATACGCGCGCGTGTAGGGAAAAAGGGGAAGCGCACATCTGGTGTTGTAGGCGTCGGGCTGGGGCGGCGGCTTGGGCCCTTCCTTTCGCTTGAGCAGCTGTCGCTTGGCGTCCTCCGTCGCCTCGATGTTCTTGAGCTTGTACCTGCGGCGGCCAAGGTTTCACGAGTTTTGGAGGGGGGGAGGCGGTCAGCGTTCGGCTGCGATGATCGCGATCAGCGCGATGGGGGGGGGAGGTCGCACTCGATGGGCAGCTCGACTTCCTGGATGCCAGTGAGCCAAGCCTCGCTCACCTGGTCATCGCTTCGCGTCGTCTCGGCGACCTTGAGGTGATCCGGCGTCTCGTAGAGCCTCCTCTCCGCCTCTGCGCGCATAGAGCGACGCAGCCCGCAGAGAACAAGGGGGGGAGGGGGTCAGCTGGTGTGTCTCCATCGCAACCACTAGCCGATGAAGAACAAGAAGAAGCTCGAGTGTACCTATGAGATCAAACTCCTTCTCGCTCCTCTCCTCGTCCTCTCTCCAATTGGCGCCTCGCTCGGCCTTGGCCTTCTCGATGGCTTCCTTGGCCCTCGCCTCGCGGAACTCCCGCAGCCGCTCCTCGATGTAGTTCTCGCTGCGGTCATGGCGCGAGGGAGATTGGGGGGGGGGAGAGAGTAAGGGAAAGGCACACTAGCGACCACGCGACTGTGGAGGGGGGAGGAGGGGCACGTACAGAAGAGGGTTGACCACGTCCTGCTCTGCCTGGACGGTGAACGTGGACTCGAGCAAGTGCGTCTCCTTATCATCGTCATCGTCGACCACGGGCCGAACAAAACTGGCCGTCGCTATCTTCTGCAATACTTCGGTGCTGTGGAGCAAAGGTGGGGCTTGTGTCAACTCGAGAAAGAAATGAGAGGGGGGGGTCAGAGTAGAGGTGGGGAGTGCGAACCTCGTGGCGGCGGCTTCGCAGCCCTTGATTCGCTCCCTCTCTCGCTGCAACTTGCGCGTCTCTCTCAGCATGAGGCTGAGACAATTAAAGGAAAGAAAGGTTAGGATATAATTGAATAAAAAATCGAGGGCTCGTATCGCTACCCGAGCGGCTCATCTTCGGTTTCCTCTGTTTCAGCCCCTTGCTTCGTCTCCTCCTCTTCGTCTTCTACTCGCTTTTTTCGCAGTCTGGCCTTCCTGGCTGCTCCCGACTTTTTGAACGCCACCACAACCTGTTCTTCATCCGCTTCGCTCATTCTGTGCTTTGGTTGTTTTCCTATTTTCCCTTTGCTTTCTTCCATTTCTTTCGTTATTACGAATTATGAAAGCTCGTTTGAAATTTTGCGAAATGTTTTGGTGAGTTCGAGCTTCCCGGTCGCCGCGGTTGCTTTCGTCATCTTGGTGACGTCTTGTCGAATGGCGGCGCCGCGATGACGACGGGCCAACGAGTGCCGGCACCTGGTAGTTGGGGCAACGTTAACGAAAAGCCGCACTAGCAGCTCGAATCGTGCAGAAATGACAGGAATGCTAAACATGCAAAAAGATATTAATTGTCTTTGTTTGTCTGCGCGTAGCCAGACGCGAGCTTGGTGGGTCCACCCGGGAGTCTTCTTCTTCGAGTTGACTGCGAGAAGCTTGGTGGCGCGGACAGGAGGCGAGAGCGAGGAGTGTGAGCGCACTGCAAAAAAGTGATCTACCGGCCATCACTACGGTTGAGCGTGGACGAGCGGCCGCGGCACAAGTAGCTTAAACTCATCATGTCTGAACTGAAGTACAGCATCCACCCTTCAGAGATCACCCTCCTGAGGAAGGTGGGTGGGGGGAACTTTGGCGAAGTATGGGAAGCGGACTACATCGGTACCCGTGTAGCCGTCAAGCGTCTGCTTGCCGTCGATGAGGAGGACCTGGAGATCTACATCGAACGGGAACTCAGCACCCTAAGGTAAGTTTGCTCGTACTTTCTTCTTTTCTTGACTGTGTGAGAGATACCCCCCTTCTTTCTTTCTTTCCTGTTCCAATCTGACCAGCAACGTTGAATCGTTCTTCCTGCTGAGCCTCCGTAAGACTGCTAACAATGTGAACAATCTCGTTGGCGCAACAGGGGCGTTTTCCATCCACACATCGTGCAATTAATGGGAATTGTACGCCACGGCAAGGACGTTTTCATCATCACTGAGTACGTCGCTGGTGGCAGCCTTCGCTCCATACTCAAAGGTACCGTTTGAGTCATTCAATTCCTACTTCAATTGTGCTTTTTCTTTGCCATTAATCTGGAGATGCAGGCTTCTGTTTATTCGTATTCTTTGGCTTATTTGTTGCCTTTTTGTGACACACAACCAGTAATTAATTATTAGCACGGCGCTTCTCTATTCTCGCCCCCTTTATTATGCTCAGCAATCGCTGTTTTGTTGCCAGCGTTCCCCGTTAACCACGATGCGCGCGCGCACACTGCGCACAGACGAAAGCATTCCCCTGTCGTGGGCGCGCCGACTCTCCTTCGCCACCGACATCGCGCTGGCCATGGCCTACCTGCACCACCGCAACATCCTGCACCGAGATCTCAAGTCGGCCAACCTGCTCGTGGACGAGGCGTGGCGCGTGAAGGTGTGCGACTTTGGGTTGGCCCGCAAGATGCCGCCGGCGCACGAGGCCAAGCACCTGTCCGTCGTGGGCACCGACGAATGGTGCGGCCCCGGTCGCCCTCTTTTTTGGCTTTGCGAACGGGTGAGGAGTGTGGCTGACGAGCAGGCGCCTCGCTCTACAGGATGGCCCCGGAGATGCTTCTCGAGGAGGAGTACGACAAGTCCGCCGACGTCTTCTCTTTCGGAATGGTATGCAACCCCCTTCGCTTTCGCTTTCGCTTTCGTTTTCTTTCTTGTCTCGTCTTCGTTCTTTGGTGCGGTTTTTACCGACATGGTCGCCGGCCCAGGTCATGTGGGAGTTGATTACTAGGAAGCGGCCGCCAGAGAGGTTGGCCGAGAGCGAGTTCGCCTTCGATTTTGAGAAGTTCAAGAAGAAGGTGCCCAAGGACACCCCCAAGGCGCTGTGGGAGCTTTTCTGCGAGTGCTCTGCCTACGAGCCCTATAAGCGACCCTCCTTCAAAGGTAAACGCAACACACACACACAACACGACATCTTGCCGAGAGAGTAGGACTGACCTGGATTGGCCTGGCCTCGGCCACGACGTGCAGCGGTCTTGGAGAGGCTGAGCAGGATCTTCCTGGAGCTGCAGAACGCGGCGGTGTGCGTCGAAGAGCAGCCGTCGGAGGTGGAGAGGCGCGAGGCCGAGGAGAAGGAGCGGAAGAAGCGAAAGGAGCACATGAAGATCATCAAGCAGGTCGAGGAGGGCGGCGGCGACATCAAGGCCTCGCCCCGGGCCCACCAGCCGCAGCCTGTGCAGCCCCCGCAGCAGCAGGCCGAGCACGAGCACGAGGGCGATGTCGCCAACAATCAGGCCGAGCAGGCGGCGGCCGTCGAGCCGCAGCCGACCAAGGAGGACAAGCGGGGTTCGAGGGAGAAGGACGACAAGGTCGAGAAGAAGGAGAAGCGCAAGTCGGGCGAGAACAGAGACGACAAGAGGGTCGACGACAAGTCGTCCTCGCAGGAGCGGAGGCTCGAGAAGGTGGTGTCGCAGGACAAGCGGGAGAAGGAGAAGGAGCGCAAGAAGAGCCTGACGAAGGAGGCCGCCGAGAACATCCTCAACGCCATCAAGGGCACGAGCCCCGAGAAGGACCTCCGGAAGGAGCTCAAGAAGGCCAACTCCAAGGAGAAGGAGCTCAAGTGCGTCAACCAACTGCAGCAACAACAGCAACACCACCGCCTTCCCTCTTCCGTGTCTGACAAGTCTCACCTCTTTCGTGTGTCGCGTGTGTCTCCGCAGTAAGCTGAAGCGGCAGGCGTCGAAGGACGGCAACCTGCACGGCGATGTCAGCTCGCCCAGGACCAAAAAGAAGGACAAGGAAAAGGAGAAGGAAAAAGAGAAGGAAAAAGAGAAGGAGAAGGACGAGGACAAGGGCAAGAGCAAGGAGACGGTGAGCAGCCCTCGGACCGCGCGGAAGAGCGACGAGAGGCGGGCCACCCTCACCAAGTCCTCGGCCAAGGACAAGCCCGTCTCCGAGAAGAAGTACGCTCGCTCCTCTTTCCTTCTCTCTTGCCGACCATCCTCACCGTGACCATCGTCATCGGCATCACAGGAAGAAGACCCACCACCAGGAGATCAACGATGAGGAGGAGGTGGAGACGCGAAGCTTCATCAAGAATGGCCAGGAGAAGATCAAGATCAAGAAGACCATCAAGTTCCCCTTCACCAGGTCAGCGCCGCCTTTCTTTTTTATTTTCTCTTTCATTTTCTTTTTTATTTCCTGTCGCTACACCGCTCCAAGCGAGTACCGCTCACATCCACCCGCTCCATGACATGACTGCCAGGTCGCAGTCCATCTTTCTGACGTGCGGCGTGCCCAAGAGGAGGGCGTGGGGCGCCGATGACCCCGTCGAGATCACTGGTAAGCCACGCGCTCACGCATCGCCTTTGATCGCACTTTTCTCACGCGTGTGTTGTACGATTCCGACTATGCAGTCAAGGTGGAGAACAACTCGAGCAAGACGATCAAGCAGATCCAGGTGTTCCTTCAGCGCATCGACCAGGGCAAGGCGCCCAAGGAGAAGGACGTCAAGGCCAAGGCGCTGAGGGAGAAGACCGAGAAGAGCTTCGAGTCCAGCGCCGTGGGCCTCCCGCTGGAGGCCTGGCAGGTCCTCAAGACGACGCTCGACTACTCCCTGCCGTCGAAGGACGTCTTGCGCGCCTTTGCCGAGGACGATCCCGCCACGCCCAGCCTGTCCAACAGCGGCGAGGCCGTCCCCGTCTCGGAGAACGGCGAGGCGCGCTCGCAGGAGAGGGACGCCACGACGGACGTGGGCTACGAGCTGGTGGTGAAGGTGAGCCTGAGCCGAGGCGACGACGTACCCAAGCTCTTCACGCGCATCGGGATGTCCCCCCTCTTTGCCTACGTGCCGCTCAGCATTGTGTATTGAAACCCACCCGCCAATCCTCATCTCCCAAAAATAATGAACCTTTAGCCGAAGAAGACCTCAAGGACCCTAAACGGGCAAGGGGAGTTTATCTGGACCTCTCGCGCCCTTGGTGCAGGGCACGGGGTGATGGGTGGGATCGCCCCATTAGTTCCATTTTCTGGCCCATCCTAAAAGCACCGACGATCAAGGGCCCGAAAATCCCTGGCCAACGGATAGAATTTCGGTCTTTGGCGCAGCAAAACACACCGCACAGAACGCCCTTCCGCCACGTTGCGAAAAACCAATTGCCCACGGGCCACACCGCGCTGAAGTTTTAGTTTGAACGTTCACGAACAAGCAACACACACACACGCAAACCAGCCAACCCGACAGTTCAAGACAGAAAGAGATCTGTTTTTTTCACAGAGAAAAGAAACACAACAACAAAACAACAATCCACACAAAATGCAAGCCTACGAACCATCTTCAGAGGAGCAGGTTGTTGTGGTGTCCGAAAAGAAGACAAGCAGTAGCGAAAGCACAAGCAGCACACCTCGCCAGAGCGAGAAGACCGGGTATGCCGTTACCACACCGGCAGAAGACGAGGTATGAACTATCTAAAGCCTCCGGCGTTGCTTCCGTGACGCCGGCCAACACCAACAATAAAAATAAAATAAAATAAAATAAAATAAAATAAAATAAATAAAATAAATAAATAACTTGTTATGAATTATTAATTGTATTTTATTACTGGGTTGTAGGCGGTGGCGGCGTTGAGGGCTGCGTTTCCAGACAGCGAGTTTGTGCAGGGGCTGAACGACCTGATGCTCCTGCGTTATGTTCGGGCGCGTTCCACCCTCGAGGAGTCCATCGCCATCCTCAAGACCACCATCGTACCTCGCCCTGCCCACAGTGATGCCGCCGGACCTTTCGTGTATGCTTACGCTCTCCAATCGATTTTTTCCAGGAATGGCGGGCGGCGAACCGCCCAGAGGACATGAAGCTGCAAACAGCCAGCTTCGAGGGACCGCTCAAGTCCGGTACGTGATCCTCATCGTCATACTGGAGCAAGCTCTTTTTTATTATTATTATTTCATTTCTTTCTGAAGGAGCTGTAAGTTGACTGTCTGCGTGTGCGTGTGGGCAGGGCTCGTGTATTGGCACAAGCACGACAAGCAGGGGCGACCATGCGTTCTGGTCTTTCCTCGGCTCCACTTCCCCGGCAAGACCACACTGGAGACCACCTACCAGCTCTGCGTTTACTATCTTGAGGAGGCCCGAAATAGGTAAGCCCTCCTCCACTCAAGTAGTCGACTTCAACTCTTTGAGATACTAACGCTCGTGTGCTCGGTGATGATGGAAAGGCTGATGAACGAAGATGGCCCCATGCAGTTCGTGCTCATCTACGACATGAAGGATTTCTCGTTCACAAAGAACTTTGACGTGGAGGGCATCAGAAAGGTATCGACACCACCACTTCAAACCATCCCAAGACGAGACGCTGAAAACAACCACACAACAGCTCTCGAAGCTGCAAGAGGTGTATCCCGAGATGCTTGGGGCCGCCTACCTCATCAACACGCCGTGGCTCGTAAGCACCCTCATGAAGCTCCTCTACGCCGTGATGACCAAGCAAACCATGGCCAAGGTCCTCCTACACCTGCCCCACTCTCTTACAGGCCTAATGCTCACCTTTTTCGCGGTTGTGTGTGTCTGTGTAGGTCAAGCTCCTGTCGGGCAACGGCAAGGAGGAGCTGAAGGAGTACTTCGACGAGGACTGCCTGCTCCCCGAGCACGGCGGCACGTCCGACTACCAGTACTCCTTCGACCCCAGCGGCGAGAGCCGGTCCGGTAACAACGCGTAGAGGAGGCGACGACGGGGGCGACGACCAGTCCCCAAATTTATGCACATAAAGCCTTTTTTCTTATTTTTTTAAATCTAATTATCTAACACACACTGTATTTTTTGTATAAATATTTTATTTGTGCTGCTCAGTTGGGTTTGACGTATTCGAGGCACACGTCGTTGCCGAATTGCTGCACCCGCGCGAGCTGCCACGATCGCACCGTGGCGATGGTCTCGGCGTTGTAGCCCTTCTCCTGGGCCCACGGCAGCCCTCCTGGTTGTGGGCATCGAGGACGATGAAGGTGAGCGTCATCGTCCTCCCGCCACCACTGCAGCAACAATTCTAAAAGAGAAGAGGAGAGCGCTCGGCGTACCGGCGCCAAGGAAGCGGGCCCCGTAGTAGAGGACCACCCTGTCGGCTCGGTCCTCGGCGAGGAATCGGCTCTGCAGCTTTCCGCCGCCCTCGATCAGCACCTGGAGGATGCCTCTCTTGGCCAGCGCGGCGAGCACCTCATCGAGGTCCAGGCCCTGGCCGACCACCTTCTCGCTCACGCGGACTACCTCAACGCCCTTGCCGCGCCACAGCGCGGCCACGTCGTCTCCGACGCGGTCGGACGTGAAGATGAGCGTCGCCCCGATCGAGACGTCCAGCAGAGGCCCGTCGACGATCTTGCCGGTCGAGTCCAGCGCCACCCGCAGCGGGGCGACGGTCTCGGCGCCTGCCACGCCTCGCACGTTGAGCCGTGGCCTGTCCTTCAGCGCTGTGTTCGATCCCACGATGATCGCCTGCGAACCTGCGCGCAGTCTTGACGCCACGGGGAGAGCGAGGGAGAGGTCAGTTGTGTGTGTGTGTGTGTGTGTGTGTGTGTGTGTGTGTGTGTGTGTGTGTGTGTGTGTGTGTGTGGCAAGTCTCGGGCGCAGGGCTCGGCTCCCTGGACCTACCTGTGCCCGTCCTGTCGCGCGCTCTCGCCAGTGATCCACTGCGAGCTCCCGTCCTCGCACGCGATCCGGCCATCGAGGCTCATCGCCGCCTTGACGACCACGTAGGGCTTGCCGCTGGAGCGCTGGTGGACGAACGGAAGCAGCGACTGCCTGGCCTCCTCCTCGCACACGCCGACCACCACCTCGACGCCGGACTCGCGCAGAAGCCTGCGACAGTCGCGTGGCCGGACAACCCACGAGATGAGCGCAGATACCCTGGCGACGAACGACGCGGGAGAGCGTACTTGATGCCCTGACCGTTGACGCGGTCGTCGGGGTCGACGAAGGCGATCACCACGCGTGCGGCGCCGACCTCGAGCAGCTTCCGGTCGCAGGGCGGAGTGCGCCCGGTGTGATGGCACGGCTCCAGCGTAACGTAAAACGTGCTCCCTGTCAGAAAAAAACCAGAATAAAAATATTAAATATTAAATAATAAAAATAAAATTGTCAGTTTGCCAAAGCTCGGCCGAGTGTAGAGGGGAGGCTTACCCTTGAGGTCGGCTGCCGTAGCGCCGTTCTCGAGTGCGTTCTGGATGGCCTTTACCTCGGCGTGCGCCGTTCCGGCCTTGGCGTGGAACCCTCTGCGTTTCGCGTTAGCGGGCAACGAGCGTTCGTGGGGGCAACCAAGGCCATTACCTGCCGAGTATGCGACCGTCCTTGACGATGAGAGAGGCCACCCAGGGATTGGGCGGGGCCGTGTAGCGGCCCTTCTCGCCGAGGGCGATGGCCTGCCGCATGTAGTCCTCGTCCTGCCGCCGCACGCGCTCGGCCACGTCGTCGGCCGACTCGGCCGTCCACGCCCACGTGTCGGCGCCCTCCAGCTTCCTCAGCGAGCGATCGAACTCGATGTTGACCTCGTCGCCCACGCGCTTCTTGCCGAGCGTCGTCACGGCCTGCGTGTGCGGGATGAGGCACACCTTGAACCGCTCCTCGTCCTCGCGCCACTCGGCCACCGTCAGGCTCACGCCGTCGATGCATATCGAGCCCTTGTGGACCACGGGCAACCGCTGCTGGCGCTCACTCCCGAGTGTAGTTGATGATGTTGTAGAAGATGAAGATGATGGAGCAGAAGATGAGGTGGATGGCGGGACCTCACGGATGCGGCGGCGGCTCAGATCGATCCACAGGTCTCGCGAGCCGTCGGCGTTGGCCACGACCTCGCCCAAGGGGGCCACTGTGTCGACGTGGCCCGAGACAAAGTGGCCTCCCACCTGCTGGCCCAGCAGCAACGACAGCTCCAGATTGACCTCGCG
This sequence comes from Acanthamoeba sp. SK_2022b, assembly GCA_027943245.1. Lineage (NCBI taxonomy): Eukaryota > Discosea > Longamoebia > Acanthamoebidae > Acanthamoeba > Acanthamoeba sp. SK_2022b. Next base: position 21,111 of record JANDJZ010000497.1, read on the forward strand.
CCACGCCTCCTCATCATCGTCCTCAGGCGAGCTGTTCTTCTCCTTGTTGTGGCCCTGCTCCTCCTTGTCGTTGTTGCGTGCGGGCGAGGGAGCGAGGTTGGTGCGGTTGCGGGTCTCCTGCATGACCCCAAAGTAGGCCACGTCGTCGGTGAAGGTCACGGCCGTGAGACACACCCCATTGACGCTGATGGAGTCGCCCACCGTCGTCCGCTCGAAGAAGCCCGGCGCGCGAACCTCCAGCTGGTGCGTACGCCACGAGTAGCGTGCCAAGCCGACCCTCTGCACGATGCCTGTGTACACCATTTTCTTTCTTGTGCGAGTTGCTCGTTCGATTTGTGAGGGGTGCGGTGTTGAATGGAATGTGCAATATGAAGAATGGACAGCCGCGGCAGCGTCACGTTTGTTGCCCGCCTTCTTCTTGGAAGGTTCGTCTTCGGCGCCACTCGCTTGCGTCACCCGCCTCGTGCTCGCGAACGCCGGGGCACATTCGGGCCGAGGCGGAGTTTGCAAGATGAAACAAGAAAAGATCTTTTCTCGATATTTGCATGGCACCATGCCAACCGCCGCTGCTGTGATGACACAGGGCGTGTTGGTCTTGCTATTGCTCGCGGGTCTCTGTAATTGGATACAAGGAAGTGCTTTAGTGTGCCGCAGCTGCGGATGGGAGCTGGTGAGCGGGCCGGCGGACATGGTGGAGATCCTCAGCCCGTCTGCTGTGGCCACCTCCCGCATCGACCTCTTCAACCTGACCGGCCGCGCCAACTGGCAAAGCGACGGTGATGGCGTGGACGAAAACTGGGAAGGCAAACAGCTGGTACAACGATTCGTGAACCCCTATGGCTTTGTGTTTGACGTCATCACGGCACGATGTAAGGCCCAGACCTACCTACATACTGACCAGCTCTTCTCGCAGCATACCTGGTTCGAGTGCGTATCCACCTTCACCTCATTGCGAGCCCTCTAACCGTGCACCTTTTTACAGAGGATACGCGTGGAAGTACGCACAATGTGAGCGCTGCGGTGGGCATCTCGGCTGGATCTACTTGCCTGAGGACATGCATGAGCACGAACACCACGGTCCGGCTCTTTCCGTGAGTTTCGACATGACCTCACTCTCTGTTTTCTTCTTCTTTCAGATCACGACACTGAAGCTGTGCTTGCTGCCTACGCGACCGCCCGAGACCAGTTTGTTGGCCTCTCGCTTCACGCAGTGACCACTGGTCCGTACAGCAGAACGTTTCGCTTTGCCTTCTTCTTGCTGATGCCTCTGTGCAGCTCAAGCCTATGTTTGGGACAAGCCCACGGCAGAAGTCGAGCACACGCACCAACAGAACCAAACCTGGGAGTGGATGTAATAATATCTTGTTGGTTTCGGTCCACCCAAGAGAAAGCGCCACGAGTGAGCGAGCCAACAAGTGTAGCTTCCCTAACGTTTGCCGTGACGTCTGCCGTGGTGGCCCGGTGATGCGTAGGTGTCAGTGCACGGCTCATCGGCGATTCTATGTACCTGTGCGCTTCGCTCAGCAACGCGCCTACGCCAAGGTTGTGTTGCGCAAGTTGTTGTGTACCTCCTCGCCTCCCAACAGACTGAGGACCCGAGACTTGACATCAAGTGTGAGGATCTCGCTGTTCTTGAATCGACCGCCCTGTTGCGAAGACATTTGATGAACGCACGCCCACTTCTAACAGACAAGGCGCCGTGTGGTGACAGCGTACGGAGAAGAGAAGCTCCTTTGCGGCGCGCTCATCGCAGTAGATGGTCGATCTGTGTTCGCTCCAGAACGTGTTCCACCACGGCGGCACAACCATCGCCTCTTCCGTTCCCTTCGGCGCAAGCTTTAGTTTGTCTCTTTCATTTCCGCGAATTGTTTTGAAGAAAGGCAAAGGGGCCGGGGTACCGAAGGTGGTGGGGTGGAGGGGGCAACGCGAGGAGGAGGCAAAGAAGGGGCCTTGGGGTTGGGCGAGTCGCACATGGCGCACTGGCGGCTGTCCGCCGCGTTCGCGAACGTGCACGTTGCACAGGCCCACTCGGTCGGCGCCTCGGCCCTCTCGGTCCACCCCGCCAGCAGCGCCATCACCGCGTCGTCCACCCTGCCGCCGTGCGCAGCAAGGGCACGACGTAGGTGGTCTTCACTGTGTTGAGGGAACATGCCCTTCAGCGTCGCCACGGTGGCGTCGTGTCCTGTCGTGGCCATACGGATTAGGAAAAATTAAGTTGAAAATTATAAACGCCCAAGCTTCCCTGCGGTCGTGCTTGCGGTCGGCTGATTGATTACAACCATCAATAGAAAGAGAGTAGCCAAGCACACAGCCCTGAATGGAGGAGGAAAAGCTCGTGGTAGCAAGGCGCACGGGGCAGGTGCTCTACAAGGGGACCATTCTCAAGGCCGACCACTGGCTCGGGGGGCACCAAAAGAGCCCTGTCCCCTTTCGCATCTCTGGCGCCCCCAACTTTCGCACCGTATGCACCCATCTTTTCATGCATCTAGTTTTTTAAATAAAAAATATTAATATTTATGAAATATCGTTGACCATAAATGACCGATTTCCAGGTACCTGCGATGCCAGTGTCTGGTGTGGCGCAGCCATCGCTGTTTGGCGTCCGTGCGGTGCTCAACCGCGTGTTTGGGCGTCCCAACCGGATCGAGCAGGTCGTGTGGTGCAACCTGCGTGAGGAACCCGTGATCTACATCAACGCTCGCCCGTTCGTGTTGCGCGAGTTCGATCACCCGCTCAGCAATCTCACTGCATACAAAGGTAGACGACGTTGTATACACATGGACCTAGCAGCTTCTAAATTGCCGTGCGTGACAGGCATGAGTTTGAGCAACCTTGAGGAAATGGAGGAGAGGCTCAAGGCCGACATCCTCGCTGAAGCCTCGCGCTATCAGGGCAACCTCCTCGTCCATGATGAGCTTGATGACGAGGTACTGACCTAACGCACTACTATTGTGGCGATTGCAATATGCTTGACCACAGCGGCTTTTATGTTGTGACTACAGTGCGCTTGTCCCATGTGGGAGGCCATCTCGTCCGAGAGTGTCATGACGCCCAAGGAAGCCTTCTTCACTCTGCAGAACGAAGGCTATCGAGTAAGTGCGCACGCTTGAGCCAGTTTTGAACTCAGACTCACCACCCGCGCAGGTGAGCTACTGGCGTATTCCCATCAACGCCGAACACTTTGCCAGCCACGAGGCCATCGACACATTCGTGGACATGCTCAAATCGATAGACGAGAAAACCCACTTCATCTTCAACTGCCAAATGGGTATGGCCAACACGGCCTTCCTTCTTCACCGGCGTTCGAAGGGGACAGCAAGGTCATGACATGGGCCACTTTCGCGTGCAGGCAGGGGCAGGTCGACCATGTGCATGGTGATGGCCTCGTTGATGTACATGTGGTGTCAGCTGGTCACCAAGCCGCTATCCTATCGGACCGAAGACGACGCCGAACAGGAGGTCAAGCTGGAAGAGGACCTGTTGACCAGCGGGGAGAAGAAGGCGCGCGTCCGCCGTACGCCCCAAAAGATCCACAGCTACGACCGATTCGTCTCCTACCTCGATTCCGCCAACTGGAAGAGAACGAGCGTCAGGTAGATGAACGGCCACAAACGTTGGAATGCGTCTGTTCGTTCTCTGTGGCTCAGTCCTTGTTTGTGTGTGTGGGGGTGCTCACACACAGGCACAGCGACGTTGATGGCTACGCATCGTTCCGCAACGGCGAGTACAAGCCCGTGATGAACCTGATTCGCACTCTCAAGTATGGACACCAGACAAAGCAGGAGGTAGGCTCGCCCCTCCCTCGTCTGCCGCCGCACATGTTCCGATTTGGCCGACAACCTGGCCGGCTGGGGGCCTTCAACCGTGGCAGGTCGACCTGGCGATCGACGTGTGCGAACTGCTGCAGAACCTGCGTGAGGTTGTGCTGGAGTACAGGCTAAGGTATGTTGGTCCAAAGGCCAAATTGTATTAATTGTCTTTCTTTTATTTTTAATCCTTTATCATTCTTTTCTTTTTGCCTGCCTGTTATTGCTCGATTCGCTTGCGCTCGATCAGGTATGAGCAGACCAGGTTGCCCGAGGAGAGCCAGATCTATCTGAACCAAGCCACCACCCTCCTGGAGAGATACGTGTACCTGATTGTGTTCAACGCCTACCTGTCCGAGCAAGCGCCGCTCCACTTCTCGGTGGCCTTTAGCGCGTGGCTCGCCGGGCGGGAGGAGATCAACAGCATCCTCGCCCAGATAAAGGCCGAGCCCAACAAGGCCCTGCGTATCACCGGCCAGCTCATCTCGCAGCAAGGTAAGGCCAAGCAGGCAAAAGGGGACTCATCGTATGAGGACGAGGAGGCGGCTAGACTCGTCGATTCTCTGGACAATTCAGGGGACGATGTTGTACGGAGCCGCAAGGGCGACGTCCTCAGCAAGAACATGATGATCAAGGCCGACCTCTACCAGTACAACCGCGCCAAGTACGGCGACAACGCCAGGTTGGTGGCCGTGAGCCCTGTACGACTTTCTTCTTGAGTGTTTTTTTGTCATTCATGTTTTTTTTTTTGGATTTTTGTTTTTGGTTATCATTTTTTATTGAAATATACAGATATGGATTTGCTCATTATTTTTTTCAAATCTATTCAAGGATGTTTGCAATTTCCGTTCGGCCGAAGGCTACGACCACGTGCACGGCGTGGGACAGTCGAGCGTTGAGGGCACGCGCAAGGTCATCTCCTACCTGGTCGACCTGGAACGCTCCAAGGACCCGTGCGTAGACCGGCACCATGCGACTCATGCTCAGCGAGCCCGTGGCCATCGCGCAATCATCTTACCCCTCATTCGAGCTGCAGGTCGGGGCAGGTGGACATTGTGTGGCTCAACCTGCGGGAGGAGCCCATCATATTCATCAACTCGGCGCCCTACGTGCTGAGAGACGCCGAGCACCCGTTCAGCAACCTGGGCAGTTTCGAGGGCATCGCCCCCGACCATCTCGAGGAGATGGAGCAGCGGCTTAAGGAGGACCTGCTGCGCGAGTGTGCCGTCTACGGCGGCAAGATCCTCGTACACGACGAAACCGACCTTCAGCAGGTACAGTCCGCCTGTGTTGTTGTTGTTGTTGTTGTTGTTGTTGTTGTTGTTGTTGTTGTTGTTGTTGTTGTTGTTGTTGTGTGTGATGTGTGGGTGTGATCAGTGCGTGCGTGTGTATTGAGGGAGCTAACGTGTTTTCTTCATTGAAGGTGGTTTCCTCGTGGCTCACCGTCGCTGTGGACAGCGAGACCGGACTGCCGGCCATCGAGACCACGAACGAGGTGTTTGCAAAGGTGTCTCCATCGCAGTCGAGGCCGTGCAGCGTGGAGGGGCTCCGCTCCGTGAGCTACTACCGTGTGCCCGTCACGCCCGAACGGTGCCCCCCTCTCCCCTTTCTTTCGCAGCCGCATCTCTGCTGCTTTGCTTTCGTCTTGTTCACGCGAATGAACCCACTCTCGTCCAGCTCGCCCGAGGAGAAGGACTACAACGAGTTCACCAGGATCTTATCCACGGCTCCCGAGAACGCGCACATCGTCTTCAACTGTCAACAAGGGGTAGCCACATTTGTTGCTCATCTCTCCCTCTCTTTCCTGCTGGCGTGTTTGCTTATCGATGCGGCCGCGGCGCATGTGCGATGTGTGCGCGCGTGCAGGGCGGTCGCTCGACCGTGGGGATGGTGGCAGCCGTGCTCATCCAGATGTGGAGCAACCTGAAGAAGGCCGGCCTTCCCTTCGTGCCCGGCTTCCTGCCCGGTGCCTCCACTCAGGAAAGGCGGCGGGACAGGCGCGGCGAGTACGCCGCCATCATGGGCCTCGTTCGGACCCTGAACCAAGGCACCCATTCCCCACGCTGCACATACGCACACTCGCACGCACACGCAGCCCATTGTCTCAACATCGAATCACGTGTCAGGCCAACTGCTCAAGCAGCAGCTCGACGCGGCCATCGATAGCTGCGCTAGCCTCACCAACGTATGCTCTCCCTCTCTATGATTGGCAAAGGCAATCTCCAGTCGAAAATACTTTTAGGGTTAAAATATTAATATACTATAAAATACTATTTAAATAGTTTTCATTGTTTTTTATGTATAGAGATATGTTTTTTGACACTGTAGATATTAATGGCGTAGGTGCGAGACGTGGTGGCCGACATGTCGCGCGAGAAGCAGCACACCGAAGACCGCACGCAGCAGGAGACCTTTGATAGGATGTGCACCAACTACCTGGAGCGCTACTTCTACCTGCTGCTCTTCAACAGCTACCTCTCCACGCAGGCGGCCGCCGGCTTCCCGCTGGCCTTCACGGAGTGGGTCAAGACCAAGAGCGAGATCGCCACGCTCACGCATCATATGCACGCCAACCCGCAGCAAGCGGTCAAGATCGACCTCCTGGCCGAGGAGTCGTCGACCGGCACGCCCACCGCCGAAGCGGCCGAGGCAGGCCAGACCAACAAGGGGCTGGAGACCGCCAGCAAGCTCCAGCGGGAGAACGAGATCAGGCAGGCCATCGTGGACCGAACCGGCGACGTGCTGGTGACCAACACCATCCTCAAGGCCGACCACTTCCCCGGCTGCCAGCGCAAGGGCCTGCTGCCTCGCCTCACCGGCGCGCCCAACTTCCGTCGCGTCGAGGGCATCGAAGTCAACGTCTACGGCGTGGCTCAGTGCACAATCGAAGGTTCGGCCTCTCTCCCGCGCATGTGTGGCCCTGTGTGTGTGTGTGTGTGTGTGTGTGTGTGTGTGTGTGTGTGTGTGTGTGTGTGTGTGTGGTGTGTGTGTGGTGTGTGTGTGGTGTGTGTGTGGTGTGTGTGTTGTCGCACTCTCCTGATTGGGTGGCCACCTGGCAGGTGTTGTCAACCTGCTGGACCACCTGCGCACTCAGCCGCAGCGCCCGTCCTCGCTTGCCGCGGCCGCGCCCATCGAACCGGCCACGGCCAGGCCGCCCACCGTCGTTTGGACCAACCTCCGCGAAGGTTGATCTCCTCTCCCCCCCCTTTCCTTCCCCTCTCCGAGTTGCGTGCGTAGTGGCTCTTCTTCGGCTCAACCGAACTGCCTGCGCGCGAGCCCACAGAGCCCATCATCTACGTCAACAACCGCCCGTTTGTGGTGAGGCAGCAGGACCTGCCGTTCAACAACCTGGAGATCACCGGCATCGAGCCCGACGAGGTCGAGGCCATGGAACAGCGTCTCAAGTCTGACGTCCTGCAGGTAAATTCCCCCCCCCCTCCTCCTTCCATCACGCATTCGCTGATTCGTGTCTTGGCCGATGAACAGGACGCGGCCAAGTACAACGGGCGCGTGCTGATCCACGAAGAGACGGACGACGGCCGACTGGTCGGCAACTGGGAAGAGGTGCGTGTCGCAATGGGCGAAACAACGCAGCGTTCGGGAACAGTTCCAGGCCGGATTGGGGGGGCTGTGTGGGCTCATCTCCTTGATCTCGCGCGTGTGCAGGTCACGTCGGAGACCGTGCTGACGCTGCGCGAGGTCTACGAGAGCGTCAACAAGAGGGGCTACCTCGTGGACTACAAGCGCATCCCCATCACCGACGAGAGGTGCCCCCCCCCAAGCAGCGGACCACCTGTTCCCGCTCGCCTCTGACTCGGTTCGTTCGTTCATTCAATCCACCCCAAGGGCTCCCGAGGAGAAGGACTTCAACGAACTGCTCAAGAGGCTCAAGCTGGTCACCGCCCACGATCACGTCGTGTTCAACTGCCAGATGGGCACGCTCACTCTCTACCGCCCAAAGTCAAGTTGCACGCCAGTCGCATTCTGACATTCGCCACCCCGTTGTTTCTCTTAACAGGTCGTGGCCGCACGACGACGGGCATGGTGGTGGCGTGCATGGGCGCCGTCCACCGCTATCCCGAGCTGCTCCCACCGCCGGCGTAACTCCTCCTCCTCCTCCTGCCCCTCCACCTCACATACGCCTTGCTTTCGGGCCGCTCGTGTGTCTCAACCCCCACCCCCCCACCCGGGCAAACGCGCAACAGGGAGCTGCCGGCTCACCTGGAGGAGGAGAGCATTCCCGCCGCGCTCAAGGGCCACGCACGCCGCTCCTCCTTCACGCCGCTCAAGAAGGAGCTCGGCATCAGCTACCACAACGGCGACTACAAGGTGCGCGCTCTCGGCGAGCATCTCGCGCGCGTGTGTGTGTCGTCTATGTGGCCGAGGTCACCGGGCTGAGGCGAGCTGTGCGCGGCGAACAGATCATCCTGCGCCTGATCCGCGTGTTCAACAACGGCGCCGAGATCAAGAGGCGAACGGACGTGGCCATCGACGCCTGCTCCGTCATGCAGAACCTGCGCCACGCCATCAAGGAGTACAAAGTCAAGACCGAGGAAGCGCAGTTGCGTGTCACTCCCCACCACGCTTGCGCATCATGCGCCGTGCTGTTTTCTGTGGCGCTGACACAGCGAACGCGCTGTACAGTGAGCACGGCAATAAGGTCCAGTACAAGTTCAACAGAGAGCGCGCCATCGCCTATCTCGATGTACGCCCCTTCCTCTCTCCCTCTTCGCGGGGCTCGCGACGTCGCGCTCACCACCCGAGCCGTCATTTGTTATCGGCAGC